>JAFHBV010000467.1:0-34904 GCA_019022785.1 Pseudomonodictys pantanalensis | reverse complement strand
TAGAGATTCTAGCTAATTTTCTATTAGTTATAGCGTATTCTACTTTTATAAGCTATATATTCTATTAGAAGGTATTTCGTATTAGCTTAAGAGCTGCGAGGTATCTCTCTTATACTCTATTAAGCTTATCTTCTTCTTATATTCTAGTAGTATTCGCTAGGTTACTAAGCTATATTTAGTAAGACTTACTAAGTATATAGTAGTTACTAAATAAATATAATAATACTATTATTTAAAATAGCTTAGTAATCTTAGCTAAACTAGCCTTCTCTTATTAGTATTTTTTATTTATAATCTTATATACTTTTAGATTATTCTTATATTATTTTATATCTTTCTTATATAATCTTTTTATAGTATTTAAAAGATTAGAGACTCTGCTTAGTAAAAATAGAGATATTTAGACGTCTTTACTACGCTCTATAGTATATTACGCTTCGTATTAGGCTATTATAGCGTTTAAGGGCGCGTATATAAATACTTATAGATATTTTAGTACTATTAGTTTTAATAATAGTAGCTAATTCTACTTTAGATTAACTATAGACTATATATTAAGTACTTCGCATTTAGTATAGAGTTACTTATACTATCTTTACTAATTTAATAAGTCTGTAAGAATTATAGTAGAATTATAATAAGTAAGAGTTATTATTATTTACTAATTCTTTATTAGTATTTATCTTTATGCGCGTATTTACTTATATTTAGTCTACGCTTATTATAATATAGCCTATATTCTAGCTACGCGTCTTCTCTAATTAATATTAGAGGTATTTTTAGCGTTCTATATATAAACGGTAGAGGTAATAAGACTCTTAATTATTAGATTTAATAAGTATTCTATTTACGTAGTAATATTATATATGTTTTAGATAGATGTATGTATTATCTATAGCTCTATATACTACCTATAACTAATAGGTATTCAGCTCAGCTCTTTATTTAGTTAGTTAGTTTAGCTATCTTACCTAACTATCTAATAGGTATTTAGTTAACTATTTACTATTACCTATATCAGCCTCTAACTAATTATTAGTCTAATTATTAGTCTAGGTCTAGGAGGCCTACTAATCTAACAGCTATCTAAGTAAATAAGTACTACTATAAGTTTAACTTTAAATTACTATAACTTATATAAAAATTAGATTATTAGACTTATAAGCTCTATTTAATTACGCGTAAGAAGAGTTACTTATTTAAAATCTAACTATTCTTTTATATAAAGATATATTTAGTATTCTCTCTAAATAGATTATATAAGGCTAATATAAAGCTATTTAAATAGTAATAATCTAAAGAACTACCTGTTATTATAAATAAATACTTTAAATAGTTAGTTAAAGAGATTTTTAACTATAAGCTTTTTTAAGAAATACTTCTCTACTATATTAAATAAGTAGATTATAATAATAATAGAGCTTTTACTTAGCTAGCGACTTTATAAACGCGTTTAAATTAGTTAGAGCGTATTATAAAATCTACTCTAAGAAAGTAAATTCTTTTTAAAGATTAAATAAGTAGCTAAAAGCTGTCTATAAAAACTAGCTATAAGAAAATTATCTAAGTTAATTAAGATATAATTTTAGTTATTTATAATACTAATTACTTCTACCTTTTAGCTTATTCTTTATTTATAAGCTTTAGCTCTAGA
This sequence comes from Pseudomonodictys pantanalensis, assembly GCA_019022785.1. Classification (NCBI taxonomy): domain Eukaryota; kingdom Fungi; phylum Ascomycota; class Dothideomycetes; order Pleosporales; family Parabambusicolaceae; genus Pseudomonodictys; species Pseudomonodictys pantanalensis. The sequence goes on along the minus strand of JAFHBV010000467.1, from coordinate 33,250 downwards.
CTTTTACTATAGTACTAAAGTAGTTACTATATAATTATAACTTTAAAAGTACTACTTATAGTAACTATCTTTTACTAAAAACGCTATAACTATTATATTTAATATAAGATCTTATAGTATTAGTATACTAACTTCTAATTTTTATTTATTTATATTAGTATCTAAGTACTTTAGACTGCTATAATACTACTAAAAGCTTCTCTAAAGAAGACTTTAAGAGATACTAATTTAAAAGCTATATTAATCTAAAAAGGTACTTTTTTTTAAGCTCTAATACTCTTTATTAGGCGCTATATTATTTATATTAGTAGTTAGATTCTTTAAGAGTATCTCTAAACTATATAATATTTTAATTAGAGAGACTTTAAAAGACGTAAATTTAGAAGCTATACTAACTTAAAAAGATACTCTACTAATCTTACTTACTATATATTTCTTAGTATAAGTATTTAGCTATTTATAAGTTTATTATTTTAGTATATTACTAAGCTATCTTTAGCGCTCTTATACTTTACTAAATATCTAAAGTTTAGCTTATTTAAAGAGGCGCTTTATAAGTTCTTAGAGACTTTAAGAATATATCTCTTATATATATTTAAGCTATAGTAGTATATAATTATTATAAATTTAAAGATTTTATTTAGAATAAAGTTAACTAGTAGACTTATTTTATTAGTAAAATAGATTAAGAATACGTAGACTTATATAAACTATAGGTATTATAAAGTAAGAATTTAGATACTTAGTTATTTTAGATAAATAGAAAACTAATAAGAGCTAAAGATTAGAAATTACCTTTTTCTCTTTTTCTAGAGAAAAGAGAAGAGGAGCTTTAAGAGAGACTTTAAAGAGAGGTAGTATAAGACTCTACTCTTACTATACTAAGTCTAATTAAACTTAGTTTATATCTCTTCTTTATAAATCTCTTTTTATTTCTTATTTTTTTTATTTCTTTAGTTTAGAATAGTTTTAATTTACTATAATAATTTAAGAAGTTTATCTTATAAGGTCTACGCCTTATAACTTTATATATAATTAATATTTAGCTCTTCTTCTTAGTATTATTCTCTTTTTTATAATTATAAAAGTTAAGAGCTATACGCTTTTCTAAATCTTTAAGAATTATTTAAAGCGTTTTTCTTATTAGTTTCTTAGACTTTAATTTTCTATAAGTATTATATTTAATAATAGATAGATTTATAATCTTTACTCTTTTAGATTACTATATAAGATACTTAAGTACTTAAGATTCTAAATATTCTAATTATTTATACTATATAAGTATTTTAGCTTATTATTTTAGTATTAAGATCCTGTCTTATATCTTCGCGTCTAATAAACTCTAGAATATAAAGAGTATATTAACGTAAAGCTCTTATTAGTTAATTCTTAAGACGTAGTATATGCGATAGTATAATAAGATAAAATAAGAAGTAGTCTCTAACTAAACGATAGCTATTAACTAAAGAGAGTAATTATAAGTATTAAATAAATATATAGTAATTTATTATATATATAAGAAGTTCTATATAGTACGTACTATTCTATTAATTCTGTAGTACTAAGAGGTACTAAGCTCTAAAACCTACTAATTCTATTTAGAACGTTATATAACTTCTTAAATTTTATAATTTATAGCTAATATAGTATCTTAGTAAGAGGTTATCTTACGTTAAGCTACTTAATTCTATTATTTATAACTACTAACTTACCTCTAAATCTTAGATTCGTAATACTTAGATTAATTCTCTATAGTATACTATAGCGTAGGAGTATAGTTTTTTAAGAGCTTAGATAGAGCTTAGAAGCTAAGATACTATTAATACTTAAAGTATTTAAGCTTACTATATATAGCTTTTAAGCTTTATAAGCTTCTTATAGTAGATAAAATACTCTCTTTATTATTATAGTAAGTACGTAATAGTTATAAGCCTAGTCTACGTAATATTCTCTATATATAACTAGCTACTTAAGCGCTTATTAGTATTTATCTCTCTACTTTATCTCTATCTTAATTAAGTTCTTAACTACTATAATAAGCGTCTTAAATAATACGTTAATAATAATACTTATAAACGTATATCTTACTAATTATATATTATTCTTTACTTAGTATATACAGCTTAAGTACTATACGTAAGCTTAATAAATATAGAATTAAATTAACTCTAAACTTTTAGCGCTCTTAAATCTACTTACTACTATACTTATAGTACTTAATCTAGTCTCTATAAGCTTAGAGAAGCTTAAGTTATACTAGATTAAGTTAATAATCTATAAATAGCTAGTTAATAAGCTCTAAAGTATATAAACTTAAATATATACTATAGTTAATTTTAGCTTACTTAAGCTTACTATACTATAATTAGAAGATTAATCTCTTTACGCGCTACTTAAAGCTCTATAGAAAAATCTCTATCTAAGTATAAAGAATTAGAAGAAGTAGGTCTATTTAATTTACTAAGAAATTATTAATTATCTAATCTTAGATATAAGTATAGAACTATCTAAGTAGATACTTAACTAAAATAAGATATACGCTAATACTAAAAGTATAAATCTTAATAAGATTAAAAGAATACTACTAATTAAAAACTTTTTACGTACTATCTTAAGCTTTAAACTAATATAAATAAAGCGTAAGTTTAAAAATCTTACTTACTTAAAGATAGCTTTATACGCTTTTATAATTAATTAGTATACTAAGTAGTTCTCTTAGCTAGCTTATTATAAGAAGATTAGGTAGAGTATATATACTATACTTAAAGAATATAAAGAGCTAAAAAAATACTTCTACTCTTATTATAAGAGTATATAGTATTCTTAGAAACTAGTTAATTATACGCGTCTTAAATACGCGCTTTATAGTATATTAAAATAGAAGCTCTAAACCCCGCTAACTATAAAAGAAAGTAAGATAATTAAAGAAAGACTAAATAAAGAGTAGTAAAAAAGTATATAAAAAGCTCTATAAAAAAAGAGTTAGTATTTTTAGATTTAGTACTTAAGTACTATAAAGGTATAAGCTTAGTATAGATAATATAGATTAAAGTAGTATATCTAAAAGATAAGCTTTTTAAACTATAGTAATATATATATATTACTAATAAAGAGTAGTTTAGTACTAGCTAAACTAATAGTATAACTTAGATAGAATATCTTTTACTCTTTATAGTCTTATATAAAACGCGTAGATAAGCCTTACTTACTATTTAGTACTTTTATAAGAGCTTCTTTTCTTTATATATAGTACTTAGATCTTTAAAAAGTAATTAAGAAGATTAAAGAAGCTATATAGCTCTTAGTAAGTAAACTTACTAAAAGCTAAAGAGTATATAGTATAGAAGTATAATTTTTTAAAAGCTTAAATAAAGCTTAGAAGCTAAGATACTATTAATATCTAGAGTATTTAAGCCTACTATATATAGCTCTTAAGCTCTACGAGCTTCTTATAGTAGATAAAATACTCCCTCTATTATTATAGTAAGTACGTAATATATACTTATTATAAAGCTTATACGTAACTCTAACGCGTTATTATATTTAATTATCTATTATTTATGTATAATATGTTTGTGCGTGCTATATTACAGGTAACGTAAATACTAAATATAGTAAAGAATATAGTAAGCTGTAATACTCTATAGTATATAAAATTATAAAAAAGTTATTTAAATAGTAAGTATTAGTAATAGTAGCTAACTAGATTAACGCGATTTAAAAGATTTATCTAATAGAGAGAAGAAGAGATAAGTAGAAGCTATTACTTTTAATAATAGAGTATAAGTAGACCTATCTACTATTAATAGTAAAAGATACAGAGAAGTTATTTTATAATTATAAGTAAAAAGTTTTCTAGAGTACTATAAAATAAAGTTATAAGTAAGTATAAAGGCTAGTATTAGTAAAAGTAGATAAGATATATTTATTTAAATATCTAATAAGATACTTCGCCTAATTCTTAAGAACGTAAAACTAAATACGCCTCTTTAAAATAATAATAAATACGTAGTTAGCTTAGATAACGTTAAAGCTAACTTTATTCTACTCTACTATAAATAAGATAGCTATACTATTAATCTAAAAAAAGATAACTTCTAATATATTTAATATTTAATCTTTAGATACTACCTTCTACTTTACTATATCTAGAATTCTTATACTTACGTATTTATTAAGACGTAGTAAGCGTAGTTACTAAAGCTTATAAAGAAACTAAGTAAGAGCTTAATAATAGTAGAGATAAGATTTATTAAGAAGATATATATAAAGTAGTATATACTATAGATTTAAATCTTATAGCTACTATATAAGAAGTTACAGAATCTATAAAGAGTTAGTTAATAAGAGTTAGTAGAAGAGTAAAGTATAGAGATAAATAGCGTAAAAAGAGATAACTTTAGTAGTAAGTTATAAAAGAATACTTAGAAGCGAGATTAGTATAAAGATAGATAGAGAATAGAAGATACTTAGAATATTATTATATTATCGTAGTTGTAGTTAAACAGCTTTATTAAGAAACGTTAGATAAACGAAAAACGTTACTAAAAACACAGTAAGTAATATAGTAAAGAAATACTACTCTATCTATTATTTATATTACTCTTTAAGAAGTATAATTATACTATTATTACGTTAGCGTAATATAGTTAAGTTTAATTTAGTATCTTACTATAGTTCTTATTATTAAAGTACTCTAAATAAGATAAAGCTATAGTATAGGTCTAAGTAATATACTATATTATCTAGATAGAGATATCTTATTAGATTCTTCTCTCTTACTCTAATAATAACTATTCTATATACTTTAATTTATATACGTAAATTTTCTACTTATAAGAAGTCTTTTTATATTAGCTAATAGATATTTATAAACTAATTAATATTATTTATAACGTAGTAAGTTATATTTAAGTTAAGAATAAAGAATTATTTAAGTAGATCTCTTAATTATTAGTTTATAAATACGGCTTTAGCTATTACTATATTAATCTCTCTAATTTATTATTTATATAGTTATTCTTCTAATCTTAGTTTAATTATTAGTATTACTAAGTATAATATCTTAAGTTTAGAAGTCTTTAATTATAGCTTCTTTAATACTAGTGAGAGACCTTTCAGCGGGTCTTACGACTGGATGGTGCGCCGATTCTTGTGAGGTGCGCACTCATCCATGTACGGGAAAGAAACACGAAGATCAGGACCAGGGTGCTGAGGTATTGCCGGATCGAACCAGGCGCCATGACCGCAACCAAGGTATCAATGCGTGCTCGAACCGAAAAGCACTCGATGGCCACGATCCAATACCTTCTCGAGAGCCTCGTTGGATCGCCGCGTTTGAATGATGGTATCAGCCGGCAGAGTGAGATTCCACTCCAGGAGCGGCTCTTCCCACACGATCGGGGTCTGCTCGTATCTGGAGGTAATTGCAAAGGCTTTGTTCATGATCTCCTGCACCCGCGCCCTGGTCTCGCCTTTCGTCACGGATGAGCCAGGCCCCAACCCATAGACGTGGACGTTAAGTTCGTCCCCACCGAAGTGAAAGTGGCTAGAGACTTCGGCATTCCGAGGAACAAGATAGTTCAGTAGTGCATCCAGGAAGCCTATGACACTAGATGAATCTAATGCCAGTTGGCCAGCGGGTGGCTCAGCGGCAAATTTTATCCACGGCTCTCTGTACGCGGAAGCAATAAGCTCTGGTTGAGACGCAGCTATCAAGATTGTATGCCCAGGAATGTCTAATTCGAGATAAACCTCGATGCCTCTCGAGCTCGCGAGCCGCTGCACTCCGCGTAGATCTTCGGGGCTCCAGATCTGCGAACTATCGTATGCCCCCTTGCGATCCAGTTCTTGTAGTGCTGGAATCTCCAAAGACCATGAGTGTGCATATGAAGCATATAAATGAGGTTTATTGAACTTGCAGTGCGCCATTGCGTCGAGAACTCGAATGACATCGGTTGGACTGATCCGATTTCTGGAGATATCAAGGTTTATCCCACGGTGACCGAATGCTGGACTATCAAGGATGTGAACTGTTGCGGTAGAAAGATCGTTTTCCGTCGTGGACTGCGTGTGGGTGTAGAAAAGCTGAGCAAAAGTGTCTATTCCATAGATCACTCCGCGGATCCCTGAGGCTGTGATCATGGCATTACCAGACTCGGAAATCCACAACTGGTAAACCTCGTCGCCTGAGGCACGACTCCGGTCTTCGTTTATCCTGCGCTCTTGGGGCTTGAGCGTCACAATGAGTGTGATTATATGCGGAGCATGGTCGATCTTGTTGAGATCTCCGACGGCTTTTTATCACTTTGCGCGGATTACGTGATTTACCAATCACAATCATACAATATCGATAGCAATCAGAGCCTGACTCTTCTGCCTCATACCCCCATTATATTATAAGGCAGTCTGTTTATGCCTTCTTACTCTGTCACTCTTCCTCAGGCTTCAGTCGTTGTTAGCAACGAGGTGGGCGACCACAAGGACCTTATGGTCGATCTTGTCAATTTCCGTCTCGAAGGTGACCGAGGATGGAATTTACGAGGGACAAATCGGTGTTCAAAGATAAGCTGTTTGGCCCTGTCAAACGCAGCGGCGATATCTTCCCGCTTGAAAACGTGCTTTTCTCTCTCTCTCTCTCTCTCTCTCTCTGTGCTCAACGGTCCACTGACGGAGATGAGTCAAGGCACGGCTGTTTGTACGGTCCACATACAGAAGAAGCCGGATGCCATCTCGAAGCGGTATCCAGATTTGCGATAGACTGAAGACTGAACCTCTCATTAACGAGCCGTAGTTGGACGGACGGTGTGATCCACATTGTTGAAGCGCCATGAGTGAGGTTGCGTGGCTGGGGCCATAGCCCTAATAGGAAGAGCATAGAGAAAGACATACGGCAGAAAAAGCACCATTGAATGTCAAGAGCTGCCTATTGCACCGTACAAGAATCAAAGCGTTGTCCAAATGCTTTCTGAAGGCGATGACGGTCACTCGATGACCACACCTGGGCAGGGTTCACCGGGAGCGCTTATGTCAGCACCGCTGATTGACGTCACGCTAGCGGCCCCAACGTCTTTTGCGGCACTTCTGAGGGGTGCCACCCAGCAGGGCGTCCACCACGAGGCTGCAGCACAACGAAAACGGCGATATCTTGAGCCATGCTTATCGCGGGCGAATCAATGGGCGAATCATAAACTCCATCACTCGTCCCGCTTTCCGATCCTTCCGATTTTGTTGCGACCGATCGATCGTGCCACACGACCCCAGAACGGCGCCCATCTCAAGCGACACGGCATACCTTACACGACTGCGCGATTGATAAGTGAGGGACAGCCTGATTTCGAGCGTCCTCTCAGTCGCTGTGAACCTTGTGAAGTAGCGTATTCGAAAGACACGAAGAACGCATCTCGGGATAGAAAGCTACTCACTGAAGAGGCTTCCCTTGTCTCCAAGCCGCCGGAACGTCTCCAACAGAGGGCAGTCGAAAACCAAGAGGAGATTGGATCAACCAACACGCCGACGCCGTCCGTCGTGCAACTCGATGGCGCATTCCGAGACCTCGCGAAGGCACTCAAAATCGACCTTCAGACAGGGATTATTCCAGAGGGTTCGCGCTTCCAGACATTGATCCCTTCGGCAAGATGGCACTTCTCAAAGTCCGAAGTGTATGGCATACTGCGGCGAATCGAGCGCCTACGCCAATACTCCAGTGCCCTCATGTCCGACGCTCAGCTCTCGATCACATCGCGCGCAGACCAGCAGCAAAGAGAAGCACTCGATTGCAAGAAGCTAGACCATATACTGAATTGGCTCTCGCCTCTTGACATGAACCAAACCCACCAAAGCATCTCCAATCAAGCGCAACCCGGTTCCGGCAAGTGGTTTCCGGAATTGAAACATTTTTTGAACTGGTCCTCTAGTGAAGGAGACTCAGATCCACTGTGGTGTTGGGGTATCCCGGGAGCTGGAAGGACCGTTCTAGCATCCATCGTCATCAACCGCCTCCGTCGACTGAGAGGCGAAGATCCGCGAGCGAAGATTGGCCTTGCAATTATTTATTTGAAATACAATGAACCCGAGCAGACAGTGACCGATTTGCTCGGTAGCATTCTCAGACAACTCATTCGAGACTCCAATAACATCGACCAGGCCATTCAAGACTCCTGCCAGCATCATCATCAGAGAACCGCGACCCCTCCCCTCGAGTCGACCCTGCTCTAGCTCTAGAAAACGTTCAAGACATATAGCGAAGCATATTTAATCATTTATGGATTGAATGAATGTTAGGGAGAGACGCGATGGGACCTTATTAATCAGGTTAATAAGTTCGCTAAGATATTTCTTATGGTGACCTCTCGATATCTTAGTGCCATTGAGGAAGAGCTCGAGGATTTTGTGCGCTTTGAGATCAAGGCCAACAAAATGGATATGGAGCTCATCATCGACTACCAGATCCAACGCAATCGAAATCTCCGCCGAATGGTGCAACGGGCGCCCAAGTTGAAGCTGAATATCAAGTCAGCTGTAGTCAAGACTGCGGAAAACATGTTCCTGTTGGCTAGCCTGCACGTCGAATCTCTCGCTAGCGCCGCATCCCTTACAATAAAGCACGTTCGGCAAAAGCTCTAAACGCTCCCAACTACTCTCGATGCTTCTTACTACAATGCAGTGAAATGAATCACTGACCAAGAAGAAGACCATTGGAAACTAGCCTTCAAGACGCTGGCGTGGGTTATACATGCGTTTCGGCCACTATCCTTGCGCGAACTTCAGCATGCCCTTGCCGTGGAACCAGGAGATTGCGACTTGGATGAGGACGTGCTAAGGGATGAACCAGGTATCACCGCTCTTTGTGCACGGCTCGTCGTCATTGATAACGCTACCGACAGAGTCAACCTTGTTCACTACAGTACTAAAAGTTACTTCAAGAACAACCGCTAGAAGTACTTTGCAAACTACCACGCAAGCACTATCCTGATTCTCGCCACTTACCTGATCCTCGGTGTACTTCAAGACGTCTCGATAAGCGAAAATCGTCAGAAGTTGCCCTCTGGCAAACTATGCAGTCCAATACCTAAGCGATCATGCTCGCGACTCGCCTGAAGATTCACTTGCTCCGACAATTCTAGAGACAATCTGCTGTCTTCTAGCGGATCCTGAAAAGAGGAAGCCCTTACTCACCCTTTTGGATGGACTGGAACTTATCCGATGTGGATATTACTATGCACAGTCTGCCGTGGACGATGCTATCGCCGAGACGATCCTGATACCTCATACCGAAGACATCATCGTTGAGTTCGACGAGAGAACGATCCTGGATCCGAAATCGGATTCTATAACCACAGACAGTACCCTGACTGAGGAAGTCACACAATCGTAGAAGGCGACGGTGAGAAAGGGGCCAATTCCAGAGGTCACCGCACTCCACCTCGCTGCGTCCATGGGGCTAGCCAAAATGGCCTCCCTGCTTCTAATGCCGTTAACGAAACGGGCAAGACGGCTCTTACAGTCGCCATGGAACGCGGTTTCGAGAAAGCAGTAGAGTTTCGAACCAAAGGAGGAGATTTGGTTAATTTACATGGGGATCACGGCCGCATGGTTCTTCTCCTCATAGCCGAAAAGAGTTGAGTCAACGCAGGCGACATACTAGTTCCACAGGTTCAGCCCCGGCTCGACGAAGACGCGATTCACGACCCGCAGCTTCAATTTATCTTGGCGACCTAGTCACAAACTTGCTCAAAGCCAGCGCTGAAGGCGGTGATACCACCGCCATGAGAAAGCTAGCACTTTTCTTAGCGGTTGAGCGCCAGGACACGATCACGATGAAATTGCTGATCTCTGAGAGCATCGAGGTAGACAGCCGGGACGATGAAGGCCGCACTGCCTGGAGTGCAAACGTTCAATCGCGCAACAAGGACGTTCTGGGCATCTTGCTGCGACATGGGGCCGATCCGTCTACCCGTGCTCTCCAAGGTGTTAGACCGCTCTATGAAGCTGCCACAGATGGTGAAACTGAACTGGTTCGCTTCTTGCTTGAGAGCGGAACCAATCCATCCATCCAGGCAGAGTATGAGTGGGCTGCATCCTACGGCAACGTAGATTGTGTGCAACTACTGATTGACGCGGGAGCCGATGCCAATGTACGCTCAGATCAAGGCGTAACCCCATCGACATCGCGACGCAGTCGAACCAAACCGCCGTTCTGGAGATGCCTAAGCAAGCTGGCGCTATCACCGCAAGTCCGAAAGGCCCCAACGCAGAAATTAAACCGCTTCGTCTCGATCCACCATTATCAATGCTATTGGCAATCGTTCCTTCGTCGCCTATGAGTCATAAACTGTTCTTGGTATTTGACAATCCACTTGCACGAACTTTGGTCAAGAGAACAACTTTTGGCCAGTATCTCTATCCCAGGGTGCAAAAGGACTGCCCTGCCCCCGACGGCTAATTTTCCGAGTCTCGCATGTTCTGGAGACAAACTCTCCTACCATCAGCATTCGGAACCTGTCCGTCGAGCCGAAATGCACGAGTATCCGCTCGATCTCGACGACTTTAATTTCACTGACATGCTGTACCGTGCGACACGCCTACGCGCCGATTACCAAGAATTCAAACTCCAAAGCGGTGCGCAAACCTCCCTTGACGGCATAAGCACACCTTCAAACTCGCCGTTGACGCTTCATATGCGCAGACTGGACAGGGAATTGGAAAGTGCACTTGAATATAACAAACTCCGATGAACTGCTGTTTCGCACAACGCCGGACTGGTCTGCCCAAAGTGACAGCCAGGAGGATTGCCGCTGGATAATCGAATCAGGTGCTCTGTTGGTGCGATCAGGATGGGATGATGGGACGCCAAATATGTGCATCGAGCCCGGGCTGGAGAGGGGACTCTTAGATTTACTTGCAGCGTGCGGCATCGTTAAATTGTGGGCTGAAACAGCGCTCCAAGGTCTGACGGGATAGTGCTGTCCTGTTCGGGTGGGTTGCGGGGCGACTTTCCAAAAAGATCGCAGTTCCCGTCTTCTACCAACACAGAGATGCGAGGAACTTGAGCTTGTCGGCAAACTTCGGGAAGACCGATACGATTCTCAATCAATCAGACTGAACACAACACATCTACGCCATCCCGACTACCCGGTCGCGGATACAAAGGGCGGTATTTGCTAGAGAACTTAGATCCGAAATAACCTAAGAGAAATTACGAAAGCATTAACTATGTCTTTCATTATCATACATTTGCAGTGTTATACTGGGTTTTTTCCTTAACCGCTTATATATACCTCTTATTCGAAGTTGTAGATGCATGCGACCTCTCTTAGAGGATCCCTTTTCTATTATATTTTAACATTCTTATCTTTCTCTCTCTTTATATTCTTATTAGTATACTCTTTTGTAGTAGTTCGTTGCAAGACACCCCATCATGACCAACATCACTAGAGAATATAGTTAATAAAAAAAGATATACTTCTACTAACTAGCTATTTCTAATTACTAATACTTATTTCTGAGAATATATTTTAGATTTTACAGCTTAGCTATTGTATCTATACTCTCTTCTGCAAACGCAATAAGCTTATCTAGTTCTACAGAATCCTTCCATGCAGTAGAGTCCTTAGGTAACCTTCTCGCCTTTCGTAAGATCCACCGCTTTGCCATCTCCACTGTCGCCTTATCCTTGTATCCGGACCTTCCCGCGTCTTCCACTAGCATGACGCTGGCTACTATCCAGGCCAGACTCTCTAGTACCGACCGGCCGTGATACACCAGCTTTTCGCTTGTCAGCTCATACATCTCCTCCAAGTGTCCAAGCTCTGCCCTGACAAGCTCCTTCTCTTCGTTCCATTCCGATGCCCATATGTCAAGCCTCTCATCGGCCCAGTTCTTGAACGCTTTTCGGACCTCTGGACCTCTGCTACCTTTGATAACCCTCACAACGTCATGTGCCAAGACATCCGTTGTCCCCTCCCAGATTGAGCAGACATTAGCCTCCCTGTATAATCTCGCAACATTAAACTCCTGCTCATCTTCCAAGTAACCAACCCCTCCAAGGCTCTCCATGCATTCTTGTAGGCCAAGGATTGCATACTTAGAGCACATGGCCTTTGCAACCGGCGCCAAAAGGCGAGCTAGCGCAACGGCTTCTGCAACAGTGTTGAGTGGAACACCTCGGGCTTCCATAGGCGTAGAAACGAAGCTCTTTGGCTGCTCCGCAATGCCAGTAGCTGCTACTGTGAAGAAGCCGAGATGCATCATAGCCGCATAGTTGACAGTATTGTTAGCCAATGTGCGTACATGAGCTGGCACTTCAGTCAGCAGCGCCCCGTCGCTTGCAAGCCTCCTCACCCGTGCAAAAGCTCGCGAAATCCCCAGCCCACGGCCCCAGAGCCCAACTGCACTCAGTGCTGTATGCAGACGTGTGATGTTGAGGATTGTAGCAATTTCGCGTGTACCCTTCCCCTCCTCCCCGATCGGCCACGCCCTCATCCCAGTCACAACGATCTCAGCAGTTGGGACCGGCCTCGTGCCCAGCTTATTCTTCAACCGCTGGATAGCCAGACCATTCAATTCGCTCTCTGCCACGCCCGGCTCTGCTATTTTGTCTGCAACTATAGCCCGTCGCATCGGCGCGAAGAAGGTCGATATGCCCTTCTCCGTCCGCGCTAGGAGAAAGGTCACGTGCGAATCTGTTGCCGAAGAGAACCACTTGAAGCCGTCGATGCGCCATGGGCCTAGAGGATTACCGTGTGCATCGAACCCTCCTCTCTGCTGGTTGCTCACCAGTGTGGCGACTGTTTCAGTTCCCCTCACATCGCTGCCGCCAGGCCGCTCCGTCATCCATTGTCCGCTTGACCATGCGCGAGCAGGATCACGAGATATCAGATTGCGATACGCAGCGCGGAAGACATGTTCACGCTCGTCGCTGGCGTGTGTGGTGTCAAGGTGCCGCAATAAGAGAGCAGCAGCGCCATCGGCCATGGCAGCGGGACATGTTGTATAGGCGCACGAGCCGGTCCATAGGTGATATTTGAGGAATTGATACGTGCGGCTGAGGTGGCCCTGGGCGGCTTCAAAGGGGATGGCAACGATGCCTTCTTTGACTCCGAAAGCATAGAGGTTGCGCCAGCCTTCGCTGGTAGTGAGTTGGCTGCGTGGGTTGCCGAAGGTGCTGTGCGATGTGAATCTGGGAAGTTCAGTTTCGGCATTGGCAATCCAGGAGTAGATTTGGGTGCTTAAGACCGCGGAGCCAAAGGAAGCCAGGTCGTTTCCGATGAATGGAGAGATTTCTTGCGGTATGTATACTAATTCTAACATTAGAACCGTTTCCCGGAAGTGGAGCTATCGTACTCACGGGTAAAGATACGATGGAGTACAGCATCATCGTAGAATTGGTTGCGCACTTTCGGAGTCTTTTGAAAGAAACCTTCCGTGCCACTTGATGGCTTCAGTTTCTGACCAACAGTCAAAGTCTTCGAGACGGGTTCCTTCCCTTCGCTCCTAGTATTGTTTGATGTAGACATGATCGTAGTATTCGATTATTACGCTTTAGTGACTTGGAATGCGGATGAGGGTCTGCGTGGTGATGACGACCTACGAGCATCAGTGTGTCACACACGTCTTTAAGTGAATACTTTGAGTGTGATGTGAAGGATTTTATGATGTAAGAGCGTCAGAAGATGCTTCTATCATCAAACAAGCCTCTTATAGGCGTACATTCCTCACGTCAGCCATAAGCGTCTCGGCCATCTGATCCTGGCGCATGATGCGGCTAATATGTCCCTGCAAGCACATATCCGAGGCCGAGATGTTTCCGTGCTAACTGTATCATACGGCCATTCAGTAATAGGGGATACGATCAGACAGGTTACGGAGGCAAGTCAGGCAAGTCAGGCAAGTCACAATATGATTTCGACATGCTGACGGCCCAGGCAAGCAAGTGACCCACCGTAATTTACTTAAAAAAAAAAACCGAACGGACGACGAGTCCCTCTTTGGGCAACTCACTGCCTGTGGTTAATCTTGTTGTTCGCATTCCATACCCAATCCGGGCGTTGCTAGCTGAGGGGATGCTCTGCTCCCAGGGTCACCGACGAATAGCTCCTATGACATCAGCTCTCCGCCATAAGGTCCCTGTCCCCGCTACCATGCCCTTATAGGTTACGGGAGCGAAAACGCCTGTGCGCACACCCTTGACTTGTGCCATTCCCTGAATCGAAGGTCATGCTGCTAGGCGTTTTAAGGTTACATTTGCATTCGGGAGAACCCAGCGTGCAGTCAGTCGCTTAGCACTATTCTTATCCACCCATTATTCAGCCACCCATGAATAGTCATTATCTAGACGTCGAGCCTTATTGAGCTGGGTGGTTTTCTCAGATGTTCAAGAAGTCTTGGCACACATATAGAACGGCTGCACTACTTTGGCGATTGCGGTCACTTTTTAGAATACCACCTGCTGGCGCCATGTTTTCCACAACAGACCTTCAGCCGCGACCGACTTCACGGTTCGTCCCCAAAAATGCGGATCGCCAGGGTCCACAGCATGAACTGGCGAAGAAGCCCAAAAGGATCAATAGCGAGGTTCGAAAGCAACAGAATAGGATAGCTTCGAGAAACTACAGTACGTCTTTTCGATAATGAACGTCTGTGTTGGCATTGACACGGGTCTTCTTCTAGGAGAAAAGCGAAAGAAAAAGTTACAGAACCTTCAGCAACTGCTTAAAGATACGAGATCTTCAGAACAGGCTGCACAAGAAGCGGAAGATGTACGACACAGGGAGCGATTGATCCCACCAGAGTACCACGGCCAGAGACAATCAATACCGGCGCCTTTCTCTCTTCCAGCCGATGCCCTGTTTTCCACACCGGTATCAACTCACGGGAACATGACTGGACCCATTTTCACGACCTCTGTAGCTCCATATGACAGCCATCTCAGTCGAACGATCCTAAGCTACCCAGCCTACGCAGAGTCCGGGAGCACCTCTGTGTACGACACCGGCCCCAGATTCAACGTCTCATCGTGGAACTTCCCCAACTGGATGTCGTGCGTCGGGTATGTACCAACTGCCCATGCGTGTGCAGAAGAATTCCACCCGTATACTACACCTCCACCCGCACCCACACACATGAATCACGGCTATGAACAGCCCCCAACGCCGCATCCACAGCAGCCCCGAACGCCGGATTCAGGACTCCACGTGCTCGGATCGTACGGTCACTACAAGCCTTCCAGGACCTAGAAGACGATGGGGATAAGTCTGCCTTCTTCGACATCCTCATAACTCCACCTTATGCACTACGCCCACGCTTGCTCATGGCCATATACCGGAAGTGCATCCTAGTAGGTTTCCTCAGGAGAACAATCCGGCCCACACATTTCTCTCAACGATGCATCACGGATCATTTGCTCATGGGATAGGACTACAGTGCAGATCCAGCAATCCACATTTGCAACGCAACTGTATCCGACTCTGAGCAGCTAGTATAGCTGAGGAAAAAGAAAGAAATGACTGACTCCGATCATTATTCGATGGAATTCAAATCCTCACGCTATCTACCCTTGCTATTTCACCACATATGCAAAAGAACTCCGATTTTAAAGAGGAGATGCTGAATACCAGAATTTTTTGAATCATCACTCCATCCCGCATGCCCAAAGCAAGGACTTGGTAAAATGGAAAAAAAAAATAAGAGGAGACTTTTCCGGCTGTTGTGGTCAGGCGACGTGAAAAGGTAGGGAATTTGATTCGGATGTTGGCTCAACCGCATGAGCCCACGTTGCAGGAGATAAGGTAGCGAGGGTTGATAATCCCGAAGTGCAGGACAGCGCGCAACGCTAGCTCAAATAGGTTTGCTGATTCGAGCTGGGCCCTGGCCGCTACAAGCGCACAACGCTATGTTAATAAGCCCGCTGGGCTTCCCCGCATTACCTCATTTTCAACCTCAGGCTTAGCAACGGAACCACAGGACTTTCAAGAAAAGAGATGGTGAACTATGGGGTGTCACGCGGTTGTGAAACCTGCAAGAAGAGGCGCAAAAAGGTTTGTTACCCAATACTAAGATCGCAAAAAAAAAAAGTGCTTTCATTAATGTGGCTGTTGCAGTGCGACGAAGCGCGTCCTGTGAGTGTTTAAGTCCTTGTCTTAGAAGTATAAATTCATTCCGCAGTTTGTTGGGGTTGCTGTCCATGCAGCACACTCTAAATCCTCGCACCTATCGCTTGTGAAGTTTGGCGTTTCTTTAAATACCTTTCTTACTCTCCTGACTCAATCAGGTATGTGAAAGATGTTCCAGACTAGGCATCACCTGCCAAGGATATCAGCATGGCTCCGAACACGTCTTCAGAAATACCACTGCCGCGTATGGGGTCCATAAGGCTACAAACAAGAGAAAAGATGCGCTAGAAGACTTACCTACAGTGAAATACAGCGATAATGGCAGTAGAGCGCAAGTTTGTCAATCATCAAGGCATAACAATTCACGAGCACTTGGTCCTGCGAGTCAAAAACCATCATCACCCGCTGTTCTTGCCTTAGACCAAACAGGCAACCCTTTTTGGCCACTTTTTCGAGGGAGTCCCATATGGTCAAGCCAAGCTGCAACGAATGTGACGAATGACGAGTGGAGCAGTCTACACGACTACTGGGCTTGGGTGCCCAATAAAACCTATCCCTTCAAGGCGCTCTTGGCTTACAACCCCACCGAATCCCGAGAGTATTACTATGCGATCATCAATAACGAGGCGTCCGTCCGTAGCGTCTTGATGATGAGGGCGCTAATGATCGCGGTGTCAAGAGGCGAGCATCGTTCAGAAGAAATTGGGCATTACGTATCTAAAGTCTGTGCGACGGTAAACAAAGAGCTCAGTTCAAGCTTAGAACAGATGTCTCCAATACTGCTAGAAGTCGTCTCTTTACTGGCTTTAGTAGCCGTAAGTGCTTCCATAATCCAGTACAGGACAGCAGTGTGCTCACTATATCACTCTTAGGCTTATCTCGGCCTCTATCATCACTGGCATGTCCATATGAATGGGCTGAAAAAGATGATCGAGATGAAGGGTGGTGTTGATGCATTAAACCCCGAACTTTCGACCAGATTGCGCAGGGCTGACTTGAAAGGCGCAAGTGCTCTACTTGTGGCCCCATACTTGTCATTTCAAAGAAGATTCGGAAACGCTTCTGATATCCTTCCTTGGGAAGCACGATCAGCCATCATGGAGACCACAACAACTCTTCTCCTACCTTGCGGCATTTCAGCCCTAACAACCAATAACATCACGAACTTGGCCATTTTCACCAGAGCCCTTACTTCGGCGCAGGACTGCCGGCCATCCCACTTGGCAGTCTTTGACCCATATGCCATAACCGAAGAGTGGCAGTGGTGCCAGTACCAGCTTATTCGCTCTCCGAATGATCTACGCAGCGGTGTTCCAGCGACGAGGCGCGATAGCTCTGGTTCTAGCGATTCCATCGAGCTTGTACTCAGGACATGTGCACTTTTGTACACAAAGGAGATGGTATTCTGCAGAGATTGGCCTAGAAACCTAAGTGGCTACTCTGTCCCGCTTAGCTTTATTTTCGGGCACATTGAAGCTATTTGCCGTTGCCACGGCAGAAAGAGTCTTGCGACGCGATCGGTTGATGACGATGGCTCGCTTATTGACCCTCTATCCAAGGGCCAAGACATCGACTACGGCACGTGTATGAAACCTGTGCTGATCTGGATTTGCTTGTTCGCAAATGCAGTATCTCTCCTAGCAAATCGGAGTGAGGACCCTCTTGGATCGGACCAACACGATCGCTCTATCTACCGGGTTTGCATTGTTGAAGTCGTTGGATTGGCAGCAGAAGACACCGATACTTTATCGGAAGAGGACTTAGTTTTGTGCCGCCTACTCGATCTGCGACATGTTATTGGTCAAGAGTGGGATGATCGACTCGGCTTGAAGGATCTCCTCGAAGGGGCTTCGACTTGAGAAAGGGAGTCAATTAATAACACAATTGCCAGAATTGCTAGCAGCTTGTACAAGGCAAAGTTGTTATAACGCTCTGTGCTTAACTGATATCGACCATCTAACCGGACGATCGTGAGGAATTAGCCCAAATCCCGCTAACAGGCCCCAGAGCGGACCACCATGCTGGAGTAGTAGCTTGAGCAATTTCCGACATGCCTCGCTCAACTACCCGTGGGGAAGGTTCGAAGCTGTCAATGTTTACATTGTGGTTATGATCCTTTGGTTCAATAACAATGCCTTGCCGTGTCTACATAATTTCCAGCGACCGCTATATGTTGTAGTGACGTCGATTGTCGGCTTTTATTGACCGATTTAGCCATGCCAAAATCAAAATTCTCGTACGTCGCTGCGGAAGATTGGCTGAATTCAGTGGCAGCATTAACTAACTGTTACTTTCAATGTATGTTGCTCTTGAAAATTTCCATTTGCTACGTGCAGATTGATATGTCTTGGCTTAGTAGTGTACCGCATATAGAGAGGAATAATTCTTGATTTAGAGTCATGGATGTGCCATAGAGTGACATGTGCTTCTGTACGTTCCAAGCCAAAACGCTTAGGCGTGACTATGATGATGACGAATATCCAGGAATAGACCTTGACTATATCGCTGCGGTACTTGGTTCGTCCGTCTTTTGCGGTGAAACCCGGCCTTCCAATGGTCCGGACTAAACACGGACTTAGCTTCCCACTTCTTCATACCCTTCGTCCTCTTCTCCCGGTGCTTCACAAAACGATGCCAAAGCCAAAAATCCTAATCATTGGGTGCGGTGCCGTAGGCCTTGTACAAGGCTATCACCTCTCGGTAGGCGCCGATATTACCTTCCTCGTTCGACCCGGTCGCAAGCCGGCCTTTACGCCGCCGAAACGTCTTTACGACTATAAAGAAAATGCTCTACGAACATTTGAAAGTTACAGACTTATAGAGTCGACAAGCGAAGTTGCCGGCGAAGACTTCTACTGCGTCTTCGATACTCTCGATGGGTACACGGCCCGTTCCGACTCCGGCACCGCCACCCTTCGTGCTGTTGGTGACTTGATCCGCCACAATCCGGACACCTTTGTCCTCTACGATGCTATTGGACTTGACGTCGAAGGACATTACGCAGCTTCACTTGGAATTGGCAAAGACCGGTTATTTCTAGCTACCAGCATGCTTGCGCACCAACCGACGGACACCATTTCGATTCCAACCTCAGCAAATGCCACCTTGACGGCTCAAGCCGATCTTCTGTACTCCTATCAGCCAGGCCACGTCGGATTACTGGTTTTCAACACAAGGGCTAGGATTATAAAGTCACTTCAAGAGTTATACAACACAAATGGCGAGCTTCACATTCGGCTTGTGCCTGCTTTCGTCGCAACGTGGGCCACCCTGTTGGGAACGCTGCACCTAATGGCCTGGAAGATTGATGGTTTCAACGAGTTTGAGCATCTCCACAGGAACAAGGTGCTCTGGTCTCTCATGCTCGAAGCACAGAAAGAAATTTTACGCTTACCGCGTCTCGGGTGGTCAGGCTGGTTGCTTTCTTGGGTGCTTGGCTCCTGGGCAACCGCAAGGTTGAATGGAAAAATTATCGAAGGGGCACTTCCACTCTCCTACCGTGAATTCAATGCCTTTCATCATGGCCGCAAGGTGGTAAAACAGGACCTGCAGGTACTGAAGGATCTTGTGGAAGAAGGCGAGAAGGAAGGTTGCGCGATGGATGCTTTGCGCGAGGTCTGCCGCATGGCGGGTGAGACTAGCAAAGTTGAAAGCAAAAGGATCTAACTGGCAATTTTTGACGATGAAAAAGCCTAGGCTTCTCTTCCGGTACGTTTCACACTTCTCCACACGTCACGACGAGCCGAAACGCCGCCTGATAGGACTTCCCCTGCTGACGAATTGTGTAGCTTTGTTGATCCGCAGTGCATGATGCGAGCGGGTGTCTCTTCCTCCAGCAAGCACTCCTCCATCTTGTATGTGCCCAGAGTCCGATCTGCACAGACAATGTCTCAAACTCGTACCAGCCCCCTTTCCCGCAATCCCTGCTGTTGAAATCGCCGTCACACTCTTTTTAAAGGCTCCAACAGCTTCTAGCATGCGAAATTGCATTTACTTCCTGCCGGTTACTTATTGCTCGGAGCAGTGCAGGCCTTATGTAGCAATTCATGTAACAGTTTCAAAAAATAGCGAGCGTCCTCCTTCATCACACTCCTTTACGCCATTTTTGAAGATCTTGCGTATCTAAGGGGACTCCATTACTGGTTTAAAGCATGCCCTACTCAGGTATATATTATTGTCTCGGAAGCACCATCTACTCTGTTGGCGATAGTGAGAATGTGAAAACTCTAGAATGGTTTTATATTTTGTTTCTATCCATACAAAAAGTAAACGGCTGTCAAGAGGAGCTTGGGCCTTAGAGCTGGTGGTGGACATGGCCGAATTGGCAGGGAAGCCCCTGGAAGTGGTTGGGGTCTATTTTAGACGTTGCGTGTACAAAGCCCCACTGCTATCGTGTCCATGCTGGGATGCAAAAGCAGCAGCATAACGGTCCATATCCGCTACATAGCCACCCAGCTTTGTCGGCTCCCAACCCAACAGTTGCTTTGCGCGGGCGGATGATCCACGCATAGTCGTACTCATCGCCTCTGCAAACAAGTCGTCACCAGGCCCTGTTAGCTCAACACGACCTTTGTATCCCCAACTGGAAGCGAGAGCCGCAAAGATGTCGGACATGCTTTCCTGGCTCGTTACGAGATCGAAGACAGGGTAGACGGAGCCGCCGTTGATCAATGACAGCTTCTCGATGGCTTTCTCGAAGCCAGTAGCGACATCGTCAACGTGAATAAGGCCTGGCCTGGCGTCCAAAGTCAGAGGCACTTGGATGGAGCCCTGGGTGCCGCTTCTAGCTGCTTCCAGAAGTGGGAGGAAGAACGGAGTCCAAATCGTACTTTCGTAGCCGTAAATCAACGCGGGCCGAATGATGGCAACATCGAGTATATCGGTCGAGGCGAGGATAGACTTCTCAAGCTCGACGCGCCACGCAACGAGACTCCTCGGCGGGGTGCCAGTGCTAAGGCCGACAACGTCGAGATCGTTCACAGGCTTCTCATCAGACCCGTGAACCCAAGTGCCTGAGCAGTAGATGAAGCCCAGTTTAGGGGACTTGTAGTAGCCGGAGGCCTTGCAGCTCTCCAGTCGTTCGTTGCCAAGCTTCTTGACCTCATCAAGGAATTTTGCTGAGTCGGCGTAGGCTCCGGCAACGTCCACCACGGTGTCGATGTGATGATTGCGAATAGCCTCTACATATGCCGAGGGTTCGTTTGCGGGGTCGGCGCAGAGGATCGGGGTGATTTCGGCGAGAGCGAGGGACTTGGCTTTGGCTTCGTTGCGAGCGATACCGTAAACGTGATCTCTGCCTTGACGGACAAGTGCTTCGGCAAGTCTCCTGCCCAGATATCCTGTTGCACCAATAATGAGCACCTTTGTCATTTTAAAAGATTTCTGCTATCTCGGGAGGCAAAGAGAAAGAGGATGATCAAGTAGTTGTTTAACTGGAGAGATCCTAATACTGACAACGTTCAAGTCCTATCGATGCATATATATTCGAACGCAAACCTCAAGGCTGGCGTGCTGGTCAATCTTCTAACAATATACGATCTAGTTACGAGCTTCTTTGTCGACAGACCGGAGATGTTATCTTGCTACAGCTGTTATCGCCGAACATCTATATGTTACTGGACCTCTAAATCCTATCACCGCATTACGGATTTTGCTATGAGTAATCCGAATCACAAGTCCAATTCGTAGGCCCAGTTGAACGTGAATTAGCAGACTGACAGGTAAGACAGAGTCAAGAGTATCTAGTTACGATAGTCACGTAAAAATCATTGATGTCAATGCTTACAACGAGCTGCGATATAGCGATTACCTCTATCAAGCTCAACACAGATCGCGCACGCAAGTTTTTCTATGCCCAACTTCCTACGTTGCTCTGGCAAACAGTAGAGGATTAATATTTTTCTTATGTTTCGTTGTTTTAAGTACGAGAGTTTTCTAGCCTTTGCGATATGTGAGACGATGAAACATTGCGCGGGTGTAAGTCCACCTTACCGCTTCCAGTCTGGCGGCGCATTCCCAAGAAGGCTAGTGTTGCGCGTAGCCCCTCACTGCTAGCGGGGGACGAAGCTGGTAGGATCCCTATGATCTGCGAGCGTGCTTACAGCCAGATGACTGCGGCGCCATCGCATGATGCTGACGCCAGCCGGGTCGAGTCATGCAGGAAGTAGCGCGGTCCGAAGCCCTACTCAACGTAGTTACCTGGCAGAGGGCGTGCTACAGCACATCGAACTACTCACGGGGGGTTTACGCAAGCTACACGTTAAGAAAAGTGGCGTGCAAAGCTACCATAAAACGTACTAGTGACTAGTTTTACCCCAGACTAATCTTATGTATTTGAGTTATATGTCAGATTAGATCTAGTCCGGAAAGATGCAAATCTACTGTTTGATACAGCCTTACCCCTGTCCGGACTTAAGAGCCATCGAAATCCGTAGAGCTACATTGACCCGAAAGGGATGTGATTAGTTTCTACGCGATTCAGAAATCTCCACGTAAAATGTGTTTGTGCATCCCATATTGCGGATGACAATCGTGTGCAATCCTATAGTCCACAGTCGAACAAGTGCCCGTTAATGATGGAAACACGCCGCATGCAGCAATCGCAAGGACCTTTCGAAAGTGCCTGACGTAACGCGCATTCATCGCTCAGTCTATGCGCGCTGCCCACTAGCATAGACTCCAATCCTACGCAAGCCATATCTGTAGGAAAATATTGTTGGGCACAAACGAAATGGGAGATAATGTTCCAATCCAGTAATGATTCGACACATTAGAGCACTCTCTCCCACCCATATGGTTTCCTGCCGTTGACCCATTGTCTGGTTTGCGAGTTTCTTTGCAAACTACCCAGGGCTCATCCCGGTTGTAGTAGCCTTGCGTTGCTCTTTCTTGTATGCGTCGTTGATAGGATACCAGAGGCTGCCTTTCTTCAAAGGGTATCCATTTTCCATCAGGGTCCTGTTCGTCTGGAAGTTCCCCGTCATGACGTAGGTAACACTGACTCCCAGCGGTGCTCAACACGCATTGACTCCGAATAAGCATGCAGTGCTGCTTTGGATGCGGCATAGTTTGACATGAAGGGTAGAGGCATATACCCGGCGATAGATCCTATGTTGATCAGCTCTGGAGGGAACGTCTGACACATATTCATAACACCAAAGGCATTCACCTCGAACATGGTCCTGCACGCATCCAAGTCAGTCTCAGTCGCGGGTCTGAAGAGAGCTTGTTGAGTTGCACCTTACGTACCCATACCAGCGTTGTTGAAGAGGAAGTCTAGGGCCCTGCCAGCCAGCAGCTCACTCACTGTAGCATGACAAGCTGCGACGCTCGTGGGGTTGTCTACAATAAGCGATAGACATTCTACGCCGATATCTCGCAAGTCTGTAGTCTTTTTAAGCGCCCGAACTGTTGCGAAAACCCCCAATCCGCGCTTGTGGAGCTCGATCGCGAGTTTGTGTCCGATACCGCCGGGACTGCATCTGTGGACAGTCAGAACGTGCATGAGCATACTTGGCAATGGAAAGTAGTACCCAGTAGTCAGGGCAGATCTCTTGGTCGTCATTTTCGACTTTGCTATGATGCTTAAGCCATCAGCAGTTAGGTTGTGGATGGTGATCTGGCATCTATGTCATGTTGCGCGAGGGAGGATTCACTTACTAAGCAATCCCAGCGTGTTCGGGGACGCTGCGGCCCGTCCCCGCGACGAGCGATTCAGACTTATATCCGAGATATCTGCGGGGTTGGGTCAGAAGCGTCCCAAGCCAGGGCAGCCAAAATGTGAGGCTACGGCAGGCAACCACGGCCGCTCACTGATGTGAGAGGGATGGGTGCGCTTCAAACACTAACATTCTCAGTCCACTCACGAACGCCAGAATGCATACAGCCTCAAGCGGCACCACCCGTATGTGATATTACTAACTCACCAAGGACTTCTAAATAAAAATTCATGCTTGACGAGCTGAATAGGAAGACATACGTGTGAAATAGGTTTTGTTGGAGCACAGGCCGAAGATGTTTTAAGAGAAATGTGCTCATCAAGCTTTAAAAGATTCGCAGTCTTTTTATGGGGGATAACCTTCCCCGCCACCCAATTGCCGACCAATTTCGTTTGATAAATATTGTTTCCATTGGGCGTCGTCCGGGGCGATTCGATTAGCGGAGTTTTTACTGGTCTACTTGATCTGTCTAGTCCTTTTCAGATACTCATATAAACTCCACGCAGCCAAAGTCTTCCCATCTCTTGCCCCAACTTGCAGCAACTTCTCGTAGTTGAGCAGCCTAATACGAATATGCTCCCTTTCAGATCGCTCACCCCCCAGTTTCCCTCTTAGGCCGTCAATCTGCATCCTATCCATCTCCCTCTCCCATAGATAGATGCTGATGAACTCGTCACACCCTCCAGGACTAGGGTACATAGCGTTCTGTAGCGGCTCTTCGGTTTCAAGGCCTTTGAGCGCAAGTTCGGTCATATTGATAAGATCCTCTTCCTTTAGTTTCAGCCCTACCTCTTCCTGAAGTTCTCGCGCCGCAGTGCCTCCGAAAGTCTCGTCTTTGGGGTCGATCATACCCGCGGGGATTTCCATGAAGCTCAGGCTGCCTGCGGGGATGCGCGCCTGCTCGGTCATAATCACGTAGCGCTCATCCAGGGAATCGGTGGGCCGAACGATAATGAGTACGGCGACGCTGCCTCCGCGTAGGAAAACGACGGCGGGGATGGTTTCGCCTCCGGGGCTTTCCACTCTGGCTTTCAACTTGATGAAGAGGGGTCGATGGCTTTCCGTGCCTGGTTTTCCAATCAAGTCGTAGCTTTGGATCTCGACGGCCTTCAGTTCGTAAGGGTCGCGATTGAACTCATGGTCGCTGAACTTTTGTCTCTTCAACGACGACTTGAGAGTTTTCTGCCAGGTGTCAAAACCGGGGAAGTTTAGGATCTGGGCCTGGGTGATGCCAGAGTCGTGCGTTACGGGGACCGGCGGGTCCCAGCCTGGTAGCTCGAAAGTCTGCAAATCGCTCGTAATTCCAGTCTGCGCTTGTGGGCTACCCGGTGGAGTCATGATGGAAGGTCAAAGTTGGTGTTCAGGTGGTTCTGTGTTTGCGCAGAGTTGTGAGGTGAAAGAGGGGCAGAATTTACAGCCACCATCGCTCCAGCCCGCCGCAGGCTCTGCATATGTACAGTCAGAGCGGGGCGCAGCCAATGTCGCCCAAACAAGTGCCACCTAGGCTGTGAAAAACCAAACAAATATTCAGCCTTGGTAAGGCTCAAAGTCAACAGATTGTCTGGTAGAGGCTGATGCTTGCGGTAGCAAAAGCCTGATAGAACTCCAAGGAACGTAAAGATCGGTCTGATTTCCATAGAACAGTCGATTCCGCCCGAGAGATTCGCCTTCAATACGGGGCGAAGCGGGGCTACGTTCGCAGCTCTACAAGTTTCCTGCATACGAGCCGGCGGGGCGAACGCCACGTCACCGCCGCTAGTCGCTTCGTGGCAAAGCCGGACAGCCTTGTTCCTCTACTGGAAGAACCAAGCAGCGACCACATAACACAAAACTACGTTCCACAAACAGAGTTATCAATTGTGCTTGGTTGCAGGCGCTGATTGGGCGCCAGGAAACTTGCTTATTCCAATCCTTGGGGAAATTAGACTTGAGTGATGTTGGTCATGATGGGGTGTCTAGCACCGAACTCGAAGGAAGAACTCAACTAAGGATCCGAGCCCTGGACCCTTGCGCACGGGCCGCCAAAAGGGCTTGGCGTTGTGAGGGATAAATTAGACGTGAGTACAGCCGACCGCGGATTGACTTCCGGAGGGGCAAACCACCGGTCACGATCCCCATCCCCGGAACTTGTCCATTGCTCTCCGCTTGCATTGCGACCATGATTTGCACAACCTGCTATTGTATGCTGCGAGGACAAACTGGGCGACAATGGCGCGGGACATTCGATATTCACTTCAACCACCACTCGACCTTGTACAGCCTCGAGCGCTCGGCTGCCATGAGCTGCTGCATTTGTCGCATCATATGGGATGAATTGACAGAGAAATACCAGGGTGCAAAACTGGCGAAAGTATTGCAAAAGCATTTACGAACGCCTCCCGACGTGGATCGGTTGCTCGAGCTCCACCGCACACAATCGGATTCGGAGCGCCAGGCACAGTTCGTGCGGGCCTTTCTGTCAGAGGTCCAGGGTGGAAATGACAATGATCTCTATCGGCTTGACTTCCGGCTTGTAGATTCTGACTCGAAGAGACTGGCGACGTTCCTGTTGGAAAAATCGAGCGAGTAGCCCCAACGTTGCTATAAGGATGCGCTCTAATTTGTGTACCCTAGAAAATGAACCGGACTCGGAAATCTACACGCCATTGACCGACAACACAGGCTCCGAAGAGGTTTTACAGTTGGCTCGCTTCTGGTTGAATAGATGTCTCGGGCCAGACCATCCTGAATGTCCTAACGAAACTTTTGATGACCTCGTCCGGCCTTATCCAACACGATTAATTGAATTGCCTGCTTACGATGACCATGAGAAACCTTTTGACTTCTTGTCCAAAAAATTTCCCGGCCACCAAAAGAAAGACGACAAACCGAAAGAAGAGCAGGTGCGCTTGGTGATTGCGAAAGGACACAAAATTCGTCCTTTCCAAGCTAGCGGCGATCGAGGGCGAAATTCACGAAGTAACAGCGTGTCGAATATTTTTTCTCCAGTGGAGGGGCAAACGGCCGATCCACCCGAGGGATCGGCAGCCCGAAAGCCCGGGGTCAAATTCGTCGAAGAGGAGGAACGCCCGCGGGGACATTACGTGACATTAAGTCATTGTTGGGGTAAGGCAAAATTCACAAAGCTTTTGAAGGAGAACCTCGAAGACTTCAGGAAAGGCATCCCGCTTAGCTCACTCCCCTCCACATTCCGCCAAGCAATCCATTTCGCTCGGCGTCTCAGTCCCTCGATTCGCTACATCTGGATAGATTCCCTATGCATCATCCAGGACGATGCAGAGGATTGGAACCACGAATCAGTGCAGATGTACAGCGTATACCGAAATTCGTATTGCAACTTGTCTGCAACTGCCGCCTCTGAAAGCACACAGGGCATGCACTTCAATCGAGACCCACATCATCTATGGGAAGACGAGATCAATTTGAATACGGAAGGCATCCCCCGGCCATTAGACGAGAGAGTTCCGAAAGGTCACCTTGGTCTCGAACCACTAATCCGACGGTGTAAAATTCAGGACGCATCCTTTTGGGATCGGCAAGTGGACGATGCTCCAGTAAACCGACGGGCATGGGTGCTCCAAGAGAGACTACTGGCACCCAGAGTGTTACATTTTTGCAAAGACCAAATCGCATGGGAATGTCCTCACATCGATGCAGCGGAAAGCCACCCTTACGGAGTATCCCACATGGAACTCAGAGCCGGCACTGTCAGCGAGCGGACGCGATTGAAGTCTCTGATACCTGGCGAATATGGTCCCAGATCGCTAGTATTAGGGCGCACCAGAAACGCACACGCAGCACACGAAGATTGGAAGAGCATAGTGGAGCGATACTCCAGGACCAGTCTCACGAAACCGAGCGATAAGCTCATCGCTCTCGCCGGTATTGCCGAGCTCACTTCTACGCGGATTGGCGAAAAACTGATTTATGTGGCGGGCATGTGGGAGAAATACCTAGCCAGTCAGTTGCTCTGGCATGTTAAGCCCAAGTATGAGGATGAAAGATTCAAGTATCCTCAAAGGCGGCCCGACGCTGAAGATCCTGACTGTTGGCGTGCACCCAGCTTTTCTTGGGCAGCGGTGGACGCACCGCAAGGCATCAAGTGCGCAGAAACTGTGCGAGAAGTCGACATGCAAATATCCGTTGAAAAGATTCACGTGCGGCCTGCGCTCAACCAAGACTTCAAGTTCGGTGCAATAGCTTCGGATTGCTATATTGACCTCAGATGCTCTTTGGTGCAAGTGGAGATCCAGAAAGTCCTTGGGCCGCCGACTGAAGTGATCTTAGATGACGGCGTGGAGAGGACGGTGCGATACAACTGGAAGATGCCTGGCCACGACGGAAAACCTATTATATCCAACCTATACCTGGACAGCCCCCACGATGATTTCGAGATGATCCAAAGCAAAGACAGAACCTTTTGCGTTCCAGCTCACAAGAAGCCGAGCGGCCAGTTGATTTGTCTATTAGTTCAACTGTGTAAAGAAGGCACTCCGGCTAAATACCGTCGCATTGGGGTCGCTGATGTTCCTGCTTTCTGGGCAGGTAAAACCTTCGTCACAACTACTCCTGCAACGGAAACAGTTATACGCCTAGTATAAGAGATTATCCGTATAACAGAGCTACCATTCTATGAGTCTTAGGGGGAGGGGGGTCTTCGTCGTGTTCTGGAGATTAATGCATATCCTTAGGTAGATACGGCATGGCAAACGATGAACTGAGGGTTTGGCAACAGATGTTGCACAATTCGAATTCGAGAGTGCAGTAGTGATGTAGAGAGAATGAGAATCATGTCGGTATGCCCTAGAATGCTGAGAGTAAAGCTTAGTGTTGGCGTCCAGTGAGACTAATGTGTCGAGCTTCACCTTTGCCTCGTGTCTCTTCAACGAAAGTCGGCGGCATGACACCCATCTCAGACTTCAACCTCCATCAGTTCCACATCAATTCATAATGACGATCAATTTTGTGTCCAACGACAGTCCTCGCGCGCAACAGCAAGCCCCCGAGCGACCTCGCCTACACTCCTGCCCATCTCGAATAGCTAGTAGTCCCCAAGCTCACCAACCACGCAGCCGGTTCGCCGCTCATTGCCCTTTCTGCTGAGGCGGTAGCGGAGTTGTCGTCGCTAGTATAGCTACAGCTGGTTCATAGAGGTTGCTGACGCAGTACTAAGGCAGAAAACCGGCGGCAGATATTCGGTATCTAAGGAGAAGGACAGCTTGGCCGTGGCGGTCAATAGGGCCTCGATGAAGGTGTAGTAGGTACCGGGGGGCTTATAGCCTAGACTGTAGCTCATTGGTAATGATGAGGGTTTGGAGCGGTGTCCGTCGCCGTGCGAAAAACACATGACTAGGTCGTTTGATGCGAGCTCTTGCCTTTCTCGCCCTCCAAGTCGTCATTGCAGAGCGACTCGCAGTGGGCCTACGACGTTTAGGATGGGCTGCGACCGTAGTCGCGGTAGTTGGTGTCGGCAGGCTGAACAAGGCTCCGGGCGTCCGTGTATCATGTTAAAATATATCCTCATCGTAGCTTTTCGCAATGCACCGTTACATAGAGTCCGCATTGTCGGGAGATTTTAGTTTCGTCTTCACCACTAGTTTATACCTGAACCGTTACCGCCGCTCTATGCAAGGTAGCTAGCGACACTTCTAGCTACCGTCTGCCTGCAATAATGACTTGCGGTGCACCCGACGCACTGCGCGTGTTGGATGATGCTGGGGAGCTGCACAGGAATGCTGGCGCTTGCGAGGAGTAAGGTACACTTCCTCCGTCACCACCGCCCTGCTTCACGACCATCCCGATGCCCCCGTGGCGTTGTTGGGTCTTCTTGAGTGATCGAGGCGAGCTCTAGGCTTCGGCGACGTTCAGGTCGGAGGCGAAGGATGATAATGATTCACTGGCGAAGACCTGGCCTTTCTGCGCCTATTCCTTTTCCTATTCGAGACACGCTACCTCGTTCTGTAGTCTACTTCGGTTGGATATGCATGATCTATGACCCGTCGGCAAAACTCCAAGACCCTTTAGAAGCCAGGAATGACGACCGCCACCGTGAAGACCGACCCGTCTTCTTCTTCTTCTTCTAGCCCCACCGCGTCCTCATACTTCTCGAGTCCATCAGCGCCGATTCCTAGACCAAGGTATGATTTGGCGAAACCGGGTCCAGACAAAAGATACCACGTGCTATCAAGTAAACGCTTACCCTCTGTGATACTAGAAAACTGCATAAAGTTGGTCCGTTCAGCGGGTAGCCTTAATATTAGGGAACAGATGATATAAGTTTGCATTGGTTTGCGCTCTACTAAGCCATATACCGTTCCAACTCCTGCATACTTCTGAAAACAGGCATTCCCGTTGCATCTTGAAAGAAGCTTACCACTGGCACATTCCGACTACCACCGCGATCTCCTCTCAATCCCAACGCGCCTGCATTCCCCGTTCTTGCAGCCGATGCTGGCGGCGTACCATCCGTCAAATTCGTCGAGCTCCCAATACGGAGAACACTCCCAAGTCTCAGTCCGAGCTCGACTACCCCATCAATCTGTGCCGCGCTTCGCACGTTTCCGAAATCTCCAGCAACCGTTGATGGTTCTTCCCAGATCTCGAAAAAAGGATACCCGTGCTCCGCATATGTTTGTGCGTGTGCAGGTGTCGGGGGGGCCGGGAGTCCGGTTATACGTGTGAAATTTGCGCTGTTGAGGATTTGCACGTTGAACCATTTCGTTTGACTGGCGTCCCATTGGTGGATTATGGGGTCCATAACAATGGTTTGATCGATGCGACCTCCAGCTGCTATGCCCATTTCAGAGACTTCCGGTTCGGCGGTGGGTCGAGAGGATGCGCTAGGGACCCGCAGAGCTGAGGGTCCTGGATCCGAGGGTTGGGCGTGCGCCTGTGGCGTGGGTTGTGTCGGCGGCGGTGGCGGTGGCGGGCCGGGGCCGCCACCGCGCAGTCTGCGTACGAGGTGCAGAGTATCATGCTGTATGTTGTCAGCCATTTTGGCACACATCTCATGCTTACCGAAAACTTACATTCTGGATGTCATAGTCACTCAATGTACGCCCGTCTACTTAGATTAGTGAATATATTCCTTTTGTTTACGCGTACTTGCCGTTAGGCGCAACGCTCACCTTCAAGCTGCTTCCCCGCGAAAATCAATCGTTGCTCGTCTGGTGGCAATTCTTCCTGATCCTCAATCTTACTTTTAACATCTTCAATAGTGCCCGAGGATTCCACCTCAATCATGATCGTATTTCCCGTGGGCGTCTTCACATAGATCTGCATGCCTCCGCGAAGGTTGAGCGTAAGGTTCAGAACATCATACTAAATTCATTAACGATTTCATATCTCGTCGAAAGGGATCTCAAACTAACTTCTTCGATGCCGTAGCTTGCTAATGTTCGATATCCTAGGGAGCGAACTAGTCAGCTAATGAAATCTTCCGTTAACCTGGGGAGTATTCACCGTGGAGTCCACAGCCATGGTAGATTAGCTCGTGCTGCAAGAGCGGTATGTTCATCCGACGATGGATCAAGTGCTTCAGGTCATCTACCGTATCCTGGAAGTTGACATCGATGTAAAATGGCGGATGCCCCAAACGGTCCACTCTGATCTGCCTGTCTCGAGTCCTCTGGTGAAATCCAACACTGGTGCTAGGCGACAACCGCGGTGTGACTGCAAAAAGTATACCGGCGAAGTCTTCTCGACCAGTAACTTGCACTTCAACGGAGTATCCGCTTCCAGTAGGCATAGCTACAAATTGTCGGACTTCTCCCGGCGCTGTCGCAATTCCATCAATCCATTTCTGCTCCGGTATTACCATGTAATCTTGCATCCGGCTTCCGCGTGTTGTGCTGGACGCTGGAGCGCTAGGCTGGACTAGTGGCTGTCCAGATACAGCGTTCACACCACCAACGAAGAGCCGCACCGCGTACGGCTTTTGAGATTTGAACTTCATCCACATTGCTTCTCGCTCTGTGTATACATTAGCATTGATTTGTTACAGTATCCGAGAGCCACAAAGGAACGAGAAGAGAAGAGCAACTTACGATACATAGGTAAGAAGACACCACCCTTCCTGGCCATATCCCTTGGAAGGTTCGAAGCATATTCTGCTGCATTATATAGAGGAAATCTTCCTAGTGAAGGCGGAAGCTTGGTACTATCGTGGTTATCTGGAACACGAAGAGTGCGATGAAACGAAAGTTCGAAGTCATCGAGATGAATCGCTTTTTCTTCGACGCGGTGTCTCGGGATCCAACAGGCCGTCATTTTTGAGTAAATTCGAATTCTTGTCCCACCTCGCCAGGCTGCAATCCAGTCGGGGCCCACGGCGCTTTTGTATGCAGCCCGGAGGCCGCCAGTTGTTTGTGGCGCTCCACTGCCACCACAGCACCACCTCGCGAGGCAGACCTCAGCCTTGTCACATTGTGTCAAATCGCGCACCCTCTGTTTCCTCTTTCACGACATTGCTACTCAAATCAGTTGCCATGGATCCCTTATCATTCTCAGCAAGCATAATTACCATCCTCGCGTTGGCTTCCAAGCTGAGTATCAAGCTGAAGGACATCGTTGACGCCAAGAAAGATGCGCCCTCCGAGCTTAGCGACATCCGAAACGAAGTTCAATCATTGACCTGGGTCATCGAGCGCCTAAGTGTCCTGTCGAAACGGGAGCAACAGAAAGGGACAGCCACGTGGTCGCGCGCGTTCTACGACGTGCTGAACCAAGGGCCATCGGAAGATATCGGGCATGCGTTGCAATCCTGCACCACTGTGATGAACGATGTCAGGCTGCAGGTGGAGAAAGTTGAAAGGTACCTCAACGGGGGTGCTTGGGACAGAATGAAATACCCATTCCTTGTGACGGGCGAGCGTACCAACTTGCGAGAACTGCGCTCTAGACTGGCGCATAACCGAATGACAATCCTCATGTCGCTGCAACTACGCACACTGCAAGTTATCCAGACAACAATTAGAGTACAATCCATTGCTGACTATTGAATGCAGAGGAATGGTCGAGACAGCGTCCTCTGCCTCGCAGGAAAGTCAGAAGTCGATCGAAGAGCTGGTGGAACTTGTGCAGGAGCTTAAAGTCCAGAAGCAGCACCCACCAACTATTGAGAGCTTCGATTCAGAAGCATCTACGCTGAGGAGCACATCGGACCAATCACCGGTACCGCCTCCCCTGCTCCCAGACGAGCAGGTCCCAGGCAACGCTGAGGCAGCAGGCGGCTTCGATCTAGAGATCCACCCTAGTCTAGACGCTGTGTTAGCTAGGTTTCGTAAGAGCGTTCCTTGATAAGTAATTCCTACAGCCTATAGAGTATATACGAATCAAAGCCCGTTTAACGTGTTCCACCACCAGGCGCCCAGCCCCACTACTCGCCCGTTTTTAAGCGGGTTTACCCCCTCTCTATAATTA
>JAFHBV010000466.1:0-27535 GCA_019022785.1 Pseudomonodictys pantanalensis | reverse complement strand
CCCCCCCCCCCCCCCCCTTTTTTTTTTTTATTCTTTTGGCGACCTCGATTTGTTACACTCTTTTTTATGTGGCTTTGTGTTTTTGGTTTATTTTTCATGGGTTTGATTTGTCCCCCCCCCCCCCCCCAAGGGAAGGTGATCGTCCATTTCTAAGCGCGGTGTGAATGATAAGTGTCGGCGTTGAGACAGGAATGTTCGTCTGATATTACACTAGAAGCCCATTGTGGCTGAGCTTGCAGGCAGACCTCGGGCCACACCTGTGGCACAAGGCTGCGCTCTGACCTGCCAGTAAAACGCCACATAG
This sequence comes from Pseudomonodictys pantanalensis, assembly GCA_019022785.1. Classification (NCBI taxonomy): domain Eukaryota; kingdom Fungi; phylum Ascomycota; class Dothideomycetes; order Pleosporales; family Parabambusicolaceae; genus Pseudomonodictys; species Pseudomonodictys pantanalensis. Next base: position 27,231 of record JAFHBV010000466.1, on the reverse strand, counting down.
ACCAACTACAGCCGCAGCCTCTTTCCCATTTACGCTAAAGTATTGCATTGCGCTGCAATTGACGGTAACTTGTTTCCTGCCTCAGCGACGATCCTAGGAGGCAGATACTGGGACCCAGCTGACCTGCTGCCAAAAAGAGGGCGTAGGTGTATTCAGCCCGAGTTCCTTCGATCGTGACCTAGACCTTCTTCCAACCCTCCAATCCCAAATCTACCTCCCCGTTACCTTCCTCCTCCTCCGCACCATCCCACGTCCACTCCTCCTTCTCCTCCTTCTCCTCTTTCTCACACCATTCTCTCAGCCTCGCTCTAACACTCATCAAAGCTTTCCCCAGCAGATTCTCACCCCACTCCTCCCTCCTCCTCTCCGCATCCTCTTCACTGAACCCGATACCCCAAACTCTATCCGTCGGACTAGCCTCCACCAACTCCCTCTCCCCCGTCCCGATCAACACCTCCCTCATCCCCCCATTCTGGCTGAACTTATACCAATTGCCCACCCTCACAACCCTACTCTTCACCCGACTCCACTTATACTCATTGAAATTCGGTATGCGGCGCGCGAGCCGCTTTTGCTCTGCGGGATCCGAGGTGCGCAGGATGGCAGTCATGCTTGGAGGTGGGAGAAGAAGAGGGCTTTTGTGAACATGTAGAGTTGCTCTGCGGAGGAGAATGTGATGTGGGCACTGTAGGAGGCGAGCAGGGTGCTAGGGGATGGGTTGGATGGAGACAAGGCATCGAGGAAGTGCAGCGAAGAGGTGGGCAGGGTGATACGTGAGGGGGCCCATTGGCAGAGGATGCCGTAGGGGATGGGGTTTGGGAGGTAGAAGTAGATTGTTGTGGAGGAGGTAGAGGATTGGTGGCTGCTTGGGCGGCCGGCGGCGTGGGGTTTGCGTTTTCCCATCTTGTGTAGGAAAGGTAGGATGTGGAAGTTGGAAGAAAGTGTTGATGAGAATATTTGATGTTGGAAGAAAGGTGTTGTGGGCATGGTGGTACCTTGGTACTGGTAGCGCACTAGCCATCCAGATCCCCAGGTCAGATGCGATCCGATTATCTCCACGTGCGCACGTGGGATATGCTGCACGTGTCTTTTATCGAAAGTCATCATCCCAGCCTTGGTGTTTGTCCTGGAGTCGTCTCGTCCTCTGCGTCGCTCTCGCCGAGGCCCTCGTTATGATGTCTCTGTGTAAAAGGAAGGCGGACTCCGCTTGTGGAAGGTATACAGAACTCTGACAGCACTTGACTGCCTACATAAATTAGTGACCAGGCCATTCCTCAGGAGCCATGACCTGCATTGTATCTCAGATCTGTCAGCTGCATCGTTGCGACTCGATTCGTTGGGACCTCACCCCGCACCCTCGACGCAGGAACGCAGCACAAGCTAGCGAATGACGTCGACCGCGTGAGCCCTTCCCCAGCTTTCGCTACACCTTCCGCTCGCCCTCCATTACTCCAGGCGTTCATGGGATCCTTCGGCGCAGTAATGCCAATACCGCGACGATGCAGCCGGAGAGAAGAATGCAGGATGGAGTGTGTCGTCTGACACCTCCTAGCTGCCAACCGAGGCTCGTGACCGGCGCCGGCCCTGTCTCAAATCCTTCTATTTACGATGATCACCACGCCCGCCCTCGCCGCCATGGCTGATCCTCCCTGAGGCCACTTCACTCTCCACGTGCCTCTCGCCCTCTATTCTTCAATCTAGTTCACAATCGCACCAAGGCTGCGCGCTTGCGACGTCGCCGCCATGTCCCGCCCCGCGCGCTACGACTTCAAGACCCGCCCCGTCGCCCACCCCGACGCCATCGTCGCAGGCGAGAAGTACCGCTTCACGATCCTCACCGATGGCCTGCTGCGCTTCGAATGGGCCGAGGACGGCGAGTTCGAAGACCGCGCGTCTACCTTCGCTATCAATCGCAAGCTCTCCGTGCCCGACTTCTACGTCTGGGACCGCGGCGATGTGCTCGAGATCGTGACGAAGCGGTTTCACGTTGTGTACAACAAGAAAAAGTTCAGCGCTGAGGGGTTCGTTATACACTTGAAGGGTGCGGTGTCGGCAAAATGGACGTATGGGCAGAACGTGTCCAACTTGGGCGGCACGACCAGGACGCTGGATATGGTAGACGGGAGGGCGAATCTAGGGCCTGGAGTCCTTTCAAGAGAGGGCATTGCGGTGCTGGATGATACCAAAACGATGTTGTTTGAGAGTGATGGGTGGATTGCGCCGCGCAGGACGGGCGAGAGGAGCGATGAATACGTGTTCCTATACGGACGGGATTATCGCGAGGCGATGCGGGCATTCTATGCCGTGTCTGGGAGTCAACCGCTGCTCCCGCGGTATGCCATGGGGAATTGGTGGAGCCGATACCATGCGTATGACGAGAAAGAGTACCTGGAGCTCCATGATCACTTCAAGAAGGACGATGTGCCCATGAATGTCGCGGTTGTGGATATGGACTGGCATCTAGTGTGGAACGTGCCGCAGGGACAAAATGGCTGGACCGGCTATACCTGGAATAAGGAGCTGTTTCCGGACCCGGACGCGTTTATGAAGAAGCTACACGACAGGGGCATGAAGTTGACGTTGAACTTGCACCCGGCGGACGGTATAAGGTACTGGGAAGAGCAGTACGACAGAGTTGCCAAGTATCTAGGTATCGATCCTTCGACGAAGCAGGCTGCTGGCTTTGACTGTACGGATCGACGGTTCATGGACGCGTACTTCGACATCGTGCACCACGAGCATGAGGCACGAGGCGTGGACTTTTGGTGGGTAGACTGGCAGCAGGGCAACACCTCCAAGATCCCCGGCGTCGACCCGCTATGGGTGCTGAACCATTTCCACTTCCTTGACATCGGCCGCGGACGCCAACGCCCTCTCATCCTATCCCGCTTCGGCGGTCCAGGAGGCCAAAGATACCAAATCGGCTTCTCAGGCGACGCAATTATCACCTGGAACTCGCTGCATTTCCAGCCCGAATTCACAGCCACGGCATCAAACATCGGTTACGGATGGTGGAGCAACGATATCGGCGGCCACACTCACGGCTACAAAGACGACGAGCTGACAACTCGCTGGGTCCAACTGGGCTGCTGGTCTCCCATCCTCCGCCTCCACTCCGACAACAACCCCTTCAACACCCGCGAACCATGGCGCTTCACGGACGAAGCATGCAAAGTAATGGAAGACACGCTGCGTCTCCGCCACCGCCTGATTCCCTACCTCTACACCATGAACGCGCGCTCAGCATCCAACGATGAGCCCCTCGTCCAACCAATGTACTGGGATTACCCCGAGCGCGATGAGGCATATAATGTGCCCAACCAGTACCGCTTCGGCAGCGAGCTCATTGTAGCTCCCGTCACGCAACAGCGGGACATAAGCACGAGGCTCGGCGCAACCAAAGCGTGGCTTCCGCCCCTCCGGTACGTCGACATCTTCACAGGCCTGGTATACGACGGCGATCGAGAACTGCAACTCCACCGCCCCTTATCCCAAACCCCGGTCCTCGCACCGGAAGGCGCCATCATCCCTCTCGACGCAGCCCCGCACCCCAAATCCGGCTCACCCAACCCTGAGTCCATCGAAATCATCCTCGTCGTCGGCGCCGACGGCTCCTTCGACCTGATCGAAGACGACGGCACCGGCACCAACGTCGACGACGGCGGCTTCCAGATCATCGAGTCCGACAACGACGACCTAGAGACGAAGCGCGACGAAGCCGTACACTTCATCACTACTCCAATCGTCTACAAGCAATCGACCGGCGTCATAAAAATCGGTCCTACCTACCCCGCCAACGACCCCTCCATCCCCAAGACCCGCGACTGGTCCGTCCGCCTCATCGCATTCACGCCCAAGCCCTCCGCGCCCGCAATCTCGTGCCTCACCACGTCCGGCAAGCGCGCGAAATCGCTCCCCTACACCACGCAAGCCGTGCACAACGGCACACTCCTCTCCCTCACCAACATACCCACCTCGCAACCTCTCATCATCGAGCTCTGCCCCTCTTCGCTGTCATCCTCCATACCAGCGAGCTACGCAAATGGCCCGCAGCTCGATGTCGTGGACCCGGTGCCGAGGATCTTGGAGATCATCGATCAGACGCAGATGAGCATGGATCGCAAGTGGGATGTTAAGAGGGTGGTGGAGAGGGGGGATCCGTTGAATGTGAAGGTGGCGAATCTGCACCGGATGGCGCAGAATGGTGAGATTGGTCAGGAATTCCTGGGGGCGGTGCTAGAGGTGCTGTGTGCGGATGAGAGGTCGAGCGGGAAGGTGGCGAGGAAGGGCTTGGAGGACGAATTCGATTTGTTGGAGGTTTTGTGAGTGTTGTGGGATAGCGGAGGGAGGATGGAATTGGCGTATGGGATGAGCGGTGACGGGATTAGGATGGAGGGCATCGCATATCACATTGGAATGTAATGCATCGCTGACGTAACTGAGCTTTTGCAGCATGGTCAAATCCTATCTATGATCTCACAACAGACAGACACAACCTTGAATGCTAAAGTAGCGTGTCTGCCCACTGGCTTTGACAACGCGCAAAGATGGGCTGGTCAATGCATGCTGTGCTGAATTTTTCACGATTTGGCAGGATCGGCGATGGAGCAACAGATGATCCGCAATATCTAGCCTGAAAGAAAATATGCGGCCCAATCGCTACCCGCAGAGCCGCTTGTCGCTTCACGAGCGGGCGTAAGCGAGATGAGAGTGCACTGCAATCTTTAGCCCCTAGGAGGAGATATGGTATGGCATGAGTCAAGAGCTGGAGGCGATGATTGGACAGCAGCACGATGAGTCCGAGCCTGCTCGAAAAACTGAGGGTGTGCCACGTAGGTGTACTGCAATCTTTAGTCTGGGGAAAGAGGTCACTCAGCCTTGTTGCCGTCCTGCCGAGTTAGGCTAGACACAATATTGGCATAAGGATTAGAGTTCCGCACAAGAGCTAGGCACAAGAGTTAGGCACACGAGTTAGGCACAAGTATACTGCAATTTCTAGCGCTGAAGAGCAGGTACAATGCACTCATTATTCCAGCCAAGCTCAACATCTGTCTCCTCTATTCAGCTCATCTTTTCTAGAGTATAGTTCTTTGCCGTGGCTGGCTGATGGAGCGTTGTTGAGGCAAGGGTGCGGACACTACCTACTGGGCGCGATCTCCTTGCGAATATCGATGGGCTGTAGAGCGAGATTGGAACAGGTATATGAGGCTCTGCGTTTGTACCACCACTCACACCGCCTCCTCCGCTAACATCAGCGGACATTTCTCCCAGCCACGCTGTATCAGCTTTTCAGGGCTCAGATGAACAGACCCTTTTGAAACCCCGCATTTCCGATCTTGCGGAGCTGCAAAGGCAAATATAAAGATGAGGGTTGTGATAGATCTGTGATGGTTAATGGATACGGTGGACAAGAAGTGTACTGCAATTTTTAGCGTAGGCGAGGCGGGGAAGGAACGGTGGCTCAGCCCTCTCATTTCGCAGCTGCCTGCTACAACGCTCATTGTCTGCGACCACGCATCGCGTAGTTAGTGTCGGTATCCATCAAAAAGTTCTTTATTTCATATTTTAGATATTTCCAGGGCTCGAAGTGGCCACGGCTCCTCATCAGACGAGCCTCAACGATGCTGCCTAGACCCCAGCCTCACTCTCATATGGACTCTAGCTTTGGTCGACCGAATGCGCCAGATCTTTCCATTCTAACAAGGAAAAGTGAGTTATCCCGTTCTACAAGGATCAGCGTGGGCTTACGTTCGCAGCTCATCCAGCGTGTCCGCCGCTGATGCTCCTGTGGAAGGACTCCGGCTGCTATCGAAACACAGCGCGCATGACAGTAACCCAATTGCGCAGCCTCCAAGGAGGTCTACAGATTTCACCACGACCAAAAGCGATTCTCGGATACAATCTTTGAGGCGCCGAATTGTGGATAATGAGTCGCCTCTCAGTCTTAAACGCCTGCGGCCTGGAAGTCCCAACCGTGGGCGTTTGCTTGAGGCTCTGCAGAGAAATGAAGGTCCGGCCTGGGCCACCGAGAAACGAGATGAATTGGCGTCTACCACAAGGCGACCTCGGCAAAGGGCTACTCAGGATCATGATGCCATCGATTTTGAAGACAGACCCCCGACTCCGCTCACGCCTTTCCTACATACACCCGAGGGCTCAGGAGATGAGGTCATGCACACACACATACATATACGTATAAAAGGTATTATTTGCAAAGTTCAAATGAAGTAAAAAGGAAAAGGGACATAGTCCCTATAAATTTACTCATCAAGGACGTAGAACGCAGATCTTAGTCGCGCTCAGACAGTACTCTTACGTTTAGCTTTCGATTAACATCACGGACTGGAGGAGAAGGGATAGGTATCGTCAAATTCGCTTAGACATGTAGTGGCACTTGAAAACTTAAAAAGCACATATAGATGCACTTGCGAGCGGGCCCCGGTTCAATACTAAACCTGCTTAGGCGCGCGCACGAGTTTACATGGCGTTGTTATTAGAACTGCATGTAAACTAACACACGACAGCCCGCCGAATGTTAAACGCGCGCTCTACAGAATATTTTTTTGTCTTAGAAAATAGATATCATCTGTGCAGAGATGCAAAATGAAGAAACCAGTTATATATGCGTCACAACAGCATACGCATTTCGCACCCTAGCGAAAACCCTCCCATCCGCCCTAATCTCCACCTCCGTCTCCCGCACACCCGCCGCCGCTATCGTTTGGCTACCACGCTCCGGCTGAGACAACTCCATTGCATTCGAGTTGCTATAAGAGGTATCATCATACGAATTCCTCCTCGACGACGACGAAGACGACGACGAACAACAGGCTACTAATATAGCGCCCACGATAATTAAAGGGAGGCAAGCCAAGAAAGCAGACAAAATCAGGAATCCAGCAAGAAGAATCGGGTTCGATAAGAGGCGGGAGATGAACGCGGCTGCAAGGAGCCAGGCACCCACTCCGACGAATGTCAGGATTCCATTCGATGCCGCGGTGTATGTGCCGTAGTTGGTGCCAATTTCCAGAGCAAAGATACCGGCGAAGAGACAAAGACAGGTCAGCAATACGACGGTGTCGAGGATAAGCGGCATCAGCATCGTTTCACTGAAGCCCGAGGTGCGCGTCATGACGACGCCCATGGAGATGAAGCCGAGGAAGACGGAGGTGGAGAGGAGTGCTCCCAGCGCGATGGCAAGCTTTAGAACAGTTCCGTGGGGTGTAGTTGTATTGCTGGAATATTGATCGTAGAATTGCGCAGATTGGGATGAGTTGACAGCGCTGTTGGAAATGTCTTTCAGCACGAGGTATGCGAGATTGAACGAGTTGGTAAACTGTCGGTGGCAGCTAGTGCCATCGGTCGTGACGCGACATGACCCTGCGTTTTGTTAGATGGAGAGCGCAAATAGAATATCATCTTACCGGAGAGTCCAATCTTGTATGAAATTAGTGCGTTTCCAAGGTCACAGTCTATGCAATTTCCAAACATGGAGGCCAGTGTTGTGCTGTCGGAGTTGATGAGGCTGTATTGTGCTTGGGATGGGCTTCCGCAGCTAGATAATACACAGCAGGACAAGGCAATTGCAGCTAAATCCGTCAAAGGCTGCACAGATGTTTACTACAGTAAGCGCTTACCTAGATTCCAGAACAGAAACCATACGTGGGAGAATCGGACCAGGCCTAAATATTCGCGCATGTCGAGCAATGTCGCATCCCAACGAGATGGTTTGATGTTAGACGTTTGATTGGTATTCGTCGCCGGACTTGTGTTTGTGTTGAGATCGTCGTAAGAGGGGGGCATATCCCCATTGTGTGCGTCGGCTGAAGTCTGCGCGGACGTCTCTGGATCTATCGTGGTCTTTGGCTTCCCCCAAGGATTGTTCGAACCCCATGGTGCCATTTTTCCTGCAACTCGTTTCACAAGTCCTTCTGAATTCTCTCAATCCGTGAGGGTTATGGTAGACGTGCAAAGCAAGTGCCAGAGAAGCGGCGAATAAAAAGGGTTGGGTAGAGAACGACAAAGACAAACGAACGAGCGGCCAACCCAATAGGTCTCCTTTCTCGTAGACCAGTCCCAACATTTATACTTCCAATAAGCGAACTAGAGAAGCCTCAAAATTGAGTGTTCCGCTTAACATGTCCTGAACAGTGGCTCAGCCGCAATGAGGCGAACGCCAAATATCGTGGCGCTACATCCACTGCCAGACTTGCCCCGTATCTGTCGTATTCACGATTCAAATCTCAGGATAATTGCTCAGGCGTTCGCGTGTAACCAATCTCACGATGAAATGAGGTTACTATTATCCACATTTTCCCTCGATCTTACTTGTTTGGGAATGTTCAAAACCCTAGAGGCAGGCCGGCGTTGAGCCATGATCCATGATCTGCACATGCAGCACATGTGAAAGGAAAGTCTATTCGAAAAATGTGCTGGGACCTATTCAAGAGTGAAGGGGCAATCTGTGTTTGTGCGCGAATATCGTGGGTGGGGGAACGATGGAGACAGGGACAGGCATGGACGGCCTTGATTAACCTAGCACCGGCGACCCGAGAGAACAAGGCTGTAACTCTTGGATAAGGTAAGCAACGGACACGAGACTAATGTGAGAGGTTCAGACCAGACAGAAAGAAAGATAGAACTCTACCGTTTGGTGGAAAGAAGCACTTTTCCATACCATAGGCTATACCCTACTGTTCTAACAAACAATACCTGGTTATTACGGCGATGGGCCATCTTCGGGAAATCAAATGCAAAGAGGCTCAAAATCGATGGGTTGGCCTGTCTCGAGATACATTCTAAGAGTACGTATTGAGCATGACGGTCGATCCTGGGCTGTGATGTGTCCATGCTAGGGGGTTGAGTCTCTACGGCACGGTACTGGTGGTGAAGGGTCCGGGGTTCGGAACGGGAAACAGTACCTTAAGGTATAGGAAGACGCTGGGCATTTAGTTACAATGTCCAGGTATGCTGCATGGAGTTGATTGTAGAACTCGGAACATTGAAACGTGTAACATGCGTGTTTCTCGCCTGGATAAATTTCCAGACGATTGGGGCAAAGTCCCACTTTTATTGCTAAAAGTCACAATGCAATCCATGGTTCAGCGCGCACAAAAGCGAAAGGATAAGTTGTATCTACAAACGCGCCAACTGTAATAAATGGTTCTCGTCTCTACTTCTCCCACATCCGCATCGCAGACTTCATACTGCACAGCACACGACGAATCCGCACTATACGAATCTTCGCTTCGCATCATAAGACACCATACAACAAAAGTCTTCCCTCAAACTCGCAGTAACGGACTTAGCCGTTTGCCTACACTCAACGATGAAGCTTTCTACCCTTTTCGTCGCCACCCTGACAGTGATCGCTCCCATTTTGGTCATAGAGGAGATTAGGTCACGCTTCGAATGTGTTGTAAGCTCTCCTTATAGCCTACCCAAAATGACTACTCTCTAACGCATCGGCAGAAAAGCTGTTCTGGCAACACACCCGGCCGAGACCTCGAGTCCATGTCGCACTACAAGTTTTGCTCACTCGATAACTACGGCATCGCTGGATGGCTGCGCGACGAAGTCAAGCCATGTATTCACGCTTCTTGCGCTGTATCGGATAGGCCAGCGATTGTCCGGGAGAGCAATGAGTGGTTTTTTGGGTACTATGGGCGGTTATCGAAGCACTTGGATTCTAGAATCAAATGTTAGGTGTACGGCGGTGGGAGTTGGGCGTTGTAGGTTGCTAGCCTAAGTTAAAATGACAAGATTTCTGTTTCCTTGAGGGTGCATGTTGTGGTTCCTTTTGTGTTGTACACATGTATCAATTTGAAATAAATTGTAACCTAGTCTGGAGAAAGCTATGTGTGATCGTTTTCGTCTGCCGGCCCGCCTGATGCCATGTGCATGATGGTTATGGGAGCAATCGTGTCAACAAGAATAGTATTGGGCTTGGTATTTTAATGAAATTAAGCGGCTAAGGATTTAACTCAGCAGATCCATCATGGGTCCATCGCTACAGCCAAAGCACTCGGTAGTAAGTTTATTATTCCCCTACCAGAACTTGAGGCTCAGCGGGTACCGCGATTATTAGCGCGAGGAGCAGATGACCTATCTCCGTCTCAGGCAACCACTCCCAGTCTGAGGCCACAGTACCTTCTGCGGCGCTCTGGAATTTGATAAGATAGAAGCTCGGCTCCTATTAGAAGAGATTCGTGTTCATATAGCCTGGTTAGATTCAAAAGTAGGTACAAGTTGATACAGGGTCAATGGTAACTGAATTTAGATAATGAATTAATACTAATATAGCAAAACGTTCAGCTACCGCAGATATAACAGCAGATATATGCTACGCGGCAGCATTATATATCGCAGATCGGGGATGCTATTCTTCTCGGCCCACTTTGCGCTGGATTCGCGGCCGTTTTGCGAACGCGAAATATGCCGCTTACTGATGCCGTGGTCACGCGCTAGTACACTGCCTACAATACCGGGGACGCTTTCGTACGGTTGATAGTACGAGTACGCTCGAACGGTTGACTTGTCTACGAAACTTTTGCAGCAAGTGGAGTTGGTACGATCGCCGAGGTAAGGTGTGGCTGATGGATAGTGGGGCTAGCGTGACTGAAGTGGCATAGAATGATGAAGCGGGTGCAGCTTGTAGACTTGCGACTGATGAAACTGGTATAGCCTGGCTCACGTTGCCAATGCTGGTGTAGCTGGAATGGTGCCACAGACTGGCTTGTGGACTGGTATGGCTTGACCGGCGTAGATTGACTGGTGTGGCTTGTAGAGTCGTCCCAATTACATGGGGATGACTTGGTGCAACACTCTCTGACTACATTCACGCTCTGTCATCCCAAAATCGACTTGAGTCATTTTCCGCGAGGAAAGTCAATTGGGCAAATCACTTGTCGCTGGGCTTCAACCTCCGGCACGTGAGCTTAATGGGATTGTGAAAGTTTGAATACAAACGAAGTTGATCTTACTTATAAGACTAAATAAAGATTAAAGCTACCTATGGTAATTAAATATAAGAAGAGTAAAATTTTCGTCAATAAGATATTTTAGATATAGTAATAAGAAGTAGGCTAAGTTAATAGCTAACTTCTCGGTTTTCTATCTTAGAGTATATGTATATATACATATATATAACCAGAATCTATTAATATTAATACCCCCTCCTAAGACTCTTCTAATAAATCCCTAAGCTTACTATCTATCTTACCTAGTCACTGTTATATTATATATTCTATATCATACCATCTACTACTTACCCTCTCTTCCCTCTGTCACGCCACCGGACTAAAGGAGCCTTTAGCCTGGAATAATATTTACGGCCAACGGGAACGGCAACGCCTATGCCGACGTGGTAAGTAGGCTCGGCATATTATTGCTGGAATCTAGTATACCCTGCTGAAGTTCTCTTGCTGCCGATGTGTGCCGATACGGCGACGATGAATAGGGCCGATGGGGGCTTGCTCGGACGAGCGGTATGTGAGATGAGGGGTAAGAAGCTAGTGTTGGGATTTGGGTTTGTGGCGTGTGGGTAGATGCATTGGGTGGACCTAAATGGCTACGCGGGTCGGGGCACATCCTGAGCATATGGACACTCGTAGCGGACCTACCTACCTACGTACGCTGAAGATCCGAAACAACCGCGTATCATGGACTTCACTCGTTCCAACGGATGCGCTGCAGGCGTGAGGGGAACTTGCACATGGCTCATGCCGATGCCGATGCCGTATCATCGCAGCTCTAACAAAACCGCCAGCGATGTGAAAACTTTAACATAGAGTATAAAAGTCTAGCTAAGAGGCCTCTGACTCAACAACCCCAAGCAATTTCCAGAAAAAGATCAAATCAGATCAGTAAAGGAACCTACCTCTACGAAGCATTTTAACATGGCAACCAAACCCCAATCCTTCGGCGTAGTCCTCTACCCCGGCTTCCAACTAACTGACATCTGCGGTCCCATCGACGTCCTCAACGTGCTCTCCTCGCACATCCCCTCTATTAGCCTCGCCCTTGTCGCCGAGCACCCAGGCCCGATCTCAACATCGCCAACCTGCTGGCCCGAAAACACGGGCATGCCGCCCATGACGATCGGCGAAAGCGTCGTGGCGACGCACAGCTTCGCGACGGCGCCGCAATTCGACGTGCTCATCGTTCCCGGGGGCATGGGCTGCTTCGATCCCGCCGCCAAGGGGCAGCCGAATCCTGCAGTCGTGGATCCGATTGTCGAGTTCATCAAGAAGCAGTATCCGGGGCTCAAGTACCTTTTGACTGTGTGCACGGGCTCCGGTATCACGGCCTGCACCGGGCTTCTGGACGGGAAGAAGGCGACGACGTTCAAGGGAGCCTGGGGCGTTATTCCCCCATGGAGATCGCAGGTGCATTGGGTGCCGCGGGCGCGTTGGGTGGTGGACGGAAATATTTGGTCCAGCTCCGGGGTGAGTTCGGGGACGGATTTGATGTTTGGGTTTGTGGAAGTGGTTTTTGGGCAGAAGATGGCTGAGGAAATTGCGGTTTGGATGGAGTATGTGAGGCATCGAGACCCGGATAATGATCCCTTTGGGATTGTGGTGTGAGAGGGGACGGTGAGGAAAGGGCTCAGGGCGTTGTGGGTGGTTGCCAAAAAACACTGGGTCCAACATCGACTGTTAGGGGACGATGGATGAAGTTGATAGCTGCGAATGAGCTAGAATTACACGGATCTATGAATATTTTTCGTTACTAACAGTTGCATGCTGTGATACGAGTAGTACTAGCGCATATTAATTCCTAGAAGTGCATTGCATAGTAACTATACCTTGACTTAGCATCTCGTGAAGAGCTTTCTATATACTTTCGAGGACCGCTATATAGAATTTTTGTGGTTTTCGCTCGCAAGCACGCTAAATCATGGTGTGGCTTTCGGCGATAACGGGGAGACCTGTAAGAAAGAGTCAGACGAAACCAAGGAGCCATTACGACGGTGCGTACGGGCCACTGAGTCCACCCACACAAGCGAGGCCTCACGAGGGCAACTAATAATATTTCTTAATGACTCCAGCACTCCTACCTTAGTAGACTCTTACCTACTCGCCACTTAATATCTAGTCTTTATACTCCTAAGCTATAGTTCGTTAAGCGCTTTAAGCAGACGTAATAAAAAACCTAAATTTATATAAGTATAATTAGGCTGCGCTTTTATAATTTATGTAAGTTAACGAGGCTAATGTAGAATGCTAAGACGCACTCCTACTTCACGTCTGAGACAGCTCGCGAAGGTATCAACTACATCGTCAAACTAGATGCGGCATGAAACGGTGTAAGCCGAGGCCCACCAGAGCACCGTACAGCTGGCGGCCTGACATAATGTGATATATGACCAAATTCAATGCAAAAGGATCCGGCTTCACATTGGGAGTAGCGAGGGGATAAAGAAAGGACTTCTATCTTTAACACCTTCCTTCTTGACCTTTTCGGTACGCACTGGGGGCCGAGCCGGTTAGGTCGCATGACCCGCTGTGCATAATCTCTTTTTGGGAAAGCAAAGGCTTTTTTCGAAAAACCGCACGGCGACGACCTCCAGGAACTTTACAGCTTATCGTCATCTCCCTGACACCAAAATTTCGAAACTATCAGCAGGTCTTAACGTTAGAAGCCAACTTCTTCATTCACTGACAATTCCTATGGCTGTCAAAACGGGATTGCTTGGTGTTGCACACCATTTCAGCGCTGAAGGATCGGACTAGGAGGTGGCATGTTTTACCCAAGACGGTGAAATTGTTGCGAGCTGAGCACGTCTACAGCCGTAGGTCTTTGCCTAAAATCGACGACGAACAGGTAGCGAAAAAAGTCTGAGAGTGCTGGCGGTATATCCATCTTTCTAAGCTCCTCTTCAAATGAAAGTGTCTCAAAACACTTCGGGTCCATGCTATCACCATATCCCGACTTTTCAATTAGCTGAGCAATTCTGAAATAACCTTGGTAGTTGGGGTCGGTGGGGTGAACCGTCACTGAATCAGGGAAGAGTCGTAAGAGCTTTGCCATTGCCCACGGATGTGGCCAGTGGCCTTGGGGCATGTCATTAGCACCGAACACAAAAGGGGAAATCCAGTCGAAAAGCTTTCGATGTTAGTCTAAACACGAGAAAAATCCAGCAGAATGGCTAACCGTGACAGCAAAGGCCCACACGTCGGAGCCATGGAAGCAGCCTATTCCTGACCACACCTCGGGAGCGCGCATTGCAAGCGGATGAACGGCGTACTCATTAAAGCCCTCTGACCGCACTATGTGGCGTCAGCATGGTTAATCATTTATGACCAGGACAAGACAAATACCTAGTCCCAAGTCTCCAAGCTTTACCACTGGGGACGGACCGTCGAGGCCAGAGATGAGAATGTTATCGTTCTTAATGTCTGATTTAGTTAGTATGTGTAGAAGTGTTCCGTCTCCAGAGAGCAGCACGTACCTGTATGAACGAGTTGTTGTGACTTCAAATCGACAAGTGCCCCCAAGACTGCCTTGGAAATGCTCTTGTATAACACAGAATTTCGTCTGTGAGGTTCAGAAGACACGCCTTTTAGAGTACAATCCATCCACTCAAAGGCCAGGCAATACGGACTCTCATTCGTGGAGCTACTATGGCCATTAATGGCGTCGTACATGGCTCGGAAATGCACAGACGAGCGAATGGCAGCATTCATGTAACAATCGTACTCATGCTTTAGCATATCTAGAATTTCCTTCTCGGAGCTCGTCTTGATAACAGCCCTGGGAATAAAATCAGTGGGTGGGCCTACATGCACGTCACCTATTAGACTAACCATTTTCCCGGAAGTTGAGATTCAGCGCGCGGTATTATCTCGGCCTTGAAAACATTGGAACTTGCGGCGTGGTTGCCGAGAGCCTCAACAAGGAGATAATTCCACCTGGCCCCACGAAGCATTTGTCCGATATGCAGCGCCATCACGAAGTAGGGTGCTTGACAAGTAAGTAATGTCTACAGTGGAGAGAGATGGATCTGGTCGCGCTTATGACGGGGTGACCGCTGTTGCGCACGGATCCAGCGAGCGACTCGTGTTCCTTGGCATTGCCCTAGCTAGTATCCAATTTTTGGTCCCCATTTCCCAACTCCTACTAGATCTTAAATACAGCGGTAGCCGAGATGTATTAGGATCTGAATAGGCCCACCTTCCTCAACATGGGGTGTTGCGAGCAAGGTGTGCGCTGTCGCTATAGTAGGGATTTCGACGCTGGCTCCGCATCGCCACCTGCAGCGTAGCACGTGTCTGTGCACGTGCTCCCTATAGGGCGCCTACTGAAGAGTCTTCTGAACAAACAGCCCTCGCAAATCAGGATCTTTCAGTAGCTTGCAGTCAGCCTTGTGACCCCTCTCATTCCAGCCTGTTCTCTGACAGCCCTTGCCATAAAAGTTTAGTAATTTTCTCCGAACTACGGGAAGTATAGATTGCAGACTTACACTATCACAATACCAGAATAATGAGCACCTTTGGCATCGGTTCAAGGATGATGCCTTCGTGTTACACCCGTGGCATGTTCTGATTCCATCAATTTTCGTCGAGAACTGTTGAACCCGGTCGTTTAACTCTAGCAACTTCTTCAGAGACACTGGGAAGATCTTCGTAACGCCGAATTGCGTCAGTAAACCTAACGAAGCTTGATTGTAAGTATTGGTAGTACGTACCTTGAGCATATGGGGGTCCTCATGACGAATGCCAGGATGGCCATAAATAAATACGTGACATTTTCCGTACAAAACCGCAACCGTATACCCCTTTTAAATCTGTGCAGGTGCTAATTCGCTACCTCGGCCACCAGTGTAAAAGTGCAGTGGAATTTTTTTATCTTCGACATCCGTGAGCTCTAACTCGAGATGATGAAATGTGACGGAGTCGGTAATTTCCCCCAGGAAGCACCAGTAACGTAGTGGTTGGTAGGTACCAGCGACTTCTTCATAGAAGTTTAAATCTCTGCCGCTGTTTGGGAGAGCATCGAACCCAGGAAAGATCTCGCGATTGCGAAGATCTGCCAACTGTTCCAATTCTTCAGGCTTCTTTGGCTTCTCTCTCTTCCAGAGCCAGTCTTCGAAGTCATTCGTGTCAAGGCCCTCTGGAACCTTATCCGACGATGTCTTCCACTTCGTAGAAAGTCCATATAGCGGGAGTTGAGCGGGGTTTCGGGCTAGTGTACTATATTGAATCACCTCTCTGCTGTCACTGCCTCCAGACGTACGCCATCCTTCCACTGCTCTCTCTGCAAAGATGCGTCCCCTTGCCAAGTCACCATTGGCGATCGTAATCTGAGCGGCATCGAAGTACGCGCGCGGCAGACCAGCATCGCCTGGTCCTTGTTCATTGTAGAGACGAACCTGTTCATCAACATAGCGAAGGGTTCGGAGTGAAAAGTTCATCCGCATGCCGTCACGGCCAATGAGGTCATCCAGCTCGCCAATTCTCTCCAGCCTTCTATCACTTTCCTGACTCTGTTCTGTCGGTAAGGAGCACAGACGGCAGGAACACAGAAATCCAAACTTATCCTGGAGTTTCTTTTGGCGGATTGCGCGGTTGCTATTGGAACTGAGGTAATATATTGTGATTTCCTCGCCTTTAGGAATATCTCTCAAAGCATGGACAGTGTGCCGTTCGATGGACTGATTCCAGTGTTTCTGTGCATTGTTATCGCAGGCGTGGTTGAAACGGCAGGCTTCGAGGAAGATCCCCCCTCCAATTCCATGAGCCTCGATAGGAAGGCCGTTTGTTTGAAAGATACCAAGAGACTGCTCAGCAACATTTTGGTATGGATAGAGGTTGTACATGGAGAGGAACGATTGTCGTTGGTGCTCACTAAGGCAATCGACTTGCTGGGATATGTGTGACTTTAGCCACTCATTATCCCGTTGGTATGCGGGTATCGTAATGACTGGTTGCTCCGATAGAATTCGCGTGCCTTTGGTGATATTTTCGACAGCGACGAGGCCTCTGCCCTTCCCTGGTACATCTCTTACAGCATACATTGAGCTGTCGTTCATGCGCTGCCTGTCGATACGTGTTGTGTCTCTCGCTCTGTAATCTGTAAAATTCTGGAAATGAGCCTCTGATCATAAGGTTTCAAAGATTGGAAGCAGGGAAAGGGGTAAAAGAGGAGGAAGTAGGGGAAAGGGTGAAAGAGAAGAAAGTAGTGAGAAGCGGGGTTAGTTGTAAGCGGCAAGATGCAGATTGTTGGACGCCACTGCATGTAGCGATGATGCCGTGTCACATTTTCAGCCTCCAGCCACCAATAAATACGTAGCACGTAGGCGTTTGCTAGAATACCCCGCATCCTGGTGGTTAGATTCTGCCTACGATTCTTGCTTGGTGTGCCTTCCACTGGCCAAAAGAAAACCGCCACCGCAGGCGTCCCCATCCCTTCTACCTACGACTCGTCCGATGAGCGTCAGCGTCTAATATGTTCACAGAGAGAATGTTACCGAAACACGCCCAGCAAGGACCTCGAGTTGTTGTTGGGGTTGTTCTCGTCTTTGCAAAAGATGTGAATACGTTTGAAGGAGACTACATGAAAAGAAGGCCCCTAGTGAGGCCCTACACAGGGAGGGGGGAGGCAGAAGTGCCTTAGGAAGCCTAAAGCACGGATTGCCGTCATAATTAGTTCGGCAGTGATCACGTAAGCCCACATGAGATAAAAAGCCACCGAATTTCTCATCTCAACGGGTCACCACCAACACCAATCTCTCGCTCATAATTTTCATAAGGACCTCGAGTCTATGTCGCACTACCAATTCTGCTCGCTCGACTTTTATGGTGTTACTATGTGGCTGCGAGACCACGTAAAACCATGCATCGGAGCCCGTTGCTTGTGGGAACACGAGAAGTAGATTGTACAAGAGAGCAACGAGTTCATGTGTGGGTTTTGTGGGTGGTTGACGAAGAACACTGGGTCCAACACCGGAGTACATTGCACAGCAAACTTACCTTGACTTGGCGTCTCGTGAAGAGCCGCCTACATACATTCAAATTCCTTCAGGTAAAGACTTTCTTGGTTTTCGGTTTTTGTAAGCACCTTAAACTATGTTTTGGCGTCCAGCGATGACGGAGATCTCGAGATTTGCAGGAAAGAGTCGGACACGACTCAGGAGCCATTGCGATGGTGTGTTCGAGGCACTGAGTGCATACAAACAGCCTCAAATATGACCCAAGCCAGACCTCACGATGGCTTCTGGGGCATTTCTTGGTGACGCAAGCAGTCTCGGTTGATGTGTATCGAATAAACTTTAGTGTTGCTTAATATCCGGTCCCTATACTGATGAATTATAAGGCTTCGAGCGCTTCGAGCAGACGCGATGAAAAGCCGAAGTCTATATAAGTACAGTCAGGCCGTGTAATCATAGTTCGTGTGAGCCGACGTTGTGGATACCGCGGTTCGAAAGATTTTCAGAACACGCCAAGACGCACTTACCCCATTTAGCACACTCGAATACACCTCGATCATTACCCGCGCTTGCTTTCCCACCTTCCTCATTACACTTCTAGATCTCTGTCTTAACGGCCCAAGTTTTCCTAGTAAGCCATGGCTCGCCCGCTAACGCAGGCTGACCTCATATTCCCGACCCAATCTATATCCATCTCTTCGACTCTATCCTCTCTCAAGCGCTCCGCTCTGTCAATACACAATCGTCTTTCATCAATATCCTCAGATGCAAAATTCGTGGCTGAAATATCAGCCGCTAATGGACTCCCACTTGTCGCAAACGAGAGATGTGGAAGCTGGTACATACCATCAGACTGGAAAGCCGGGAGGGTGTACTTCAAGAGCACCGACGGACACATGAACGAGTGGAGTTTTAGTCTTCGAAGACTCAATTTCCAGCTCTTGGAAGTGGTAGAGAAGTTTGGAGGATGCGTGATCGTGGACTCCACAAGAAGAGGGAAGAGCATGCCAGATGCACTCTCAAAGACGATTCCAATCTGGTGCTGCGTCATGAACAGGGCTCTGTTTCCGGAAATGCAACATGAGCTTCATACACCGCCACAGGTCGTATCGGATTCTGAGCATGCCCAGATCGAAAGGAGAATCGATGGCTTTGTCAGAGATTTTCTGGAGCTTTGCAAGCCCAACATCCCCCAGCTACGGTCCAGACTAAAGTACCCCTTGCGGCCGGTATGGGTGACCCAGTCCTTGCGCATCATATCAGAGCGACCGAATGATCTAGAGCACTATCCGATCGTACTGTGCACGGCATCAAGGCGGGTCCGCGGTGCCGAAGCTTCCGAGGGTGGCTACATCCAGGGTGCAGCAGATGACCACGAAGCCTGGGCTCGTGGTCTCACTCCATCGGTATTCTGGCAACACAAAGACACTCTTCTTAGCGCGAATGAGGACGATCTGCCCTCTTTGATTGCGTCTTTTCTCGAGGAAGATCGCCCTCCCGTTGACGTCGCGCCCATCCTCATCGCGCCCACCCAGAATCTATACGTTTCGAGCACTCAAAACCTAGATCTTGGCAAGTTCGACGCAATAATAAGCTGCGCACCCAAACCCCTTCACATACTTAGCGAGAGTGACGTTACGACTAAAAAGTATCTGCACCTCCCCTGCGCCGCCAACAAACTCGGTTCCCGAGACCTTCGGGCTCAACTCGCATATCTCCCCGGCTTTCTTGCAAGGCTCCCGCAACCTGTCGGAAACATTCTCGTTTGTTGCCCTACAGGCCGAGATCTCTCTGTTGGCGTCGCACTGGCATTACTTTGTCTGTACACCGATGACTCAGGCAAGATCTCGAATGCAAGGACGACCAGCAAGATTGACAAGAAGTTCATTAAACAAAGGCTCGCGTGGCTGACGACGACGAGTGCGACGCTGAATCCGAGCAGAGCGACTCTGCAGGCTGTCAATGCGTTTTTGATGCCGGATCCTGGGGCGAAAGGCAGAGCATCTGAGTCGACGAGCATGGATCCACCAGCTACGACACTCCTCCATCACTCCGAACCCGCAACCGACCCTACTCCACCACCTCTCCAACCAACCCATCTCAAAATCCCTCAAGCTTACCTCTTCCACACCCTCCGCCGCGGGCACCAATGGCAATTCACCCGTACGCTAACCTCCTCTCTCCCAACTCATCCCTCCGGCACCGTCGTCGGCACCGCGGAATTCACACCTTATCCTCCCCTACCATCTCCTTCCTCATCACCTTCCTCCCTCACGACTCCCTCGTCAGTAACCGCAGACACACTGCTCTACTCCGAAACCGGGACATTCACCACCACCACCAACCTGACGTTCTCCACGCGGAGGAGCTACATATACACACTCAAGTCATCCACCCCAGTTGAAGGGGACCAAGACCAAGAAGGAAAAGGGGAAGGGGATAGCTCGCATATAGCTGTGCATTTCACCCCCGAGCCCGAACCTGCCTCTGAATCCGAGCCTCAGGGGCTTGGTCCGCTGTTTGTGGAGATAGGGCCGCTGAGTGCAGTTGATACAGCTTCTGCCTCGTCATCTTCAAAACTTCCGACCTCTACGGCTGGTAATTTGGAGGAGAGACATTACATCGCCCGGAATGTGGCGCAGCATCTTTGCGAGAGGGATCTGTATAGTGCGAGTTGGCGCTTTGGACGGGGTATGCTTGAGGAGCAAGGTAGTGAGGAAGAGAATAGGGGCGCGGACGTATGGTGGGAGGTGACGTATGAGGTTAAGGGGCCGGAGAAGGATTATGTTAGTGAGACAAGATATGTGCTGCGTTGAGTGGGGTTGGGATGGGGAGCGATGTGGATGGCGAATGGAATGCCGAATGGAGGAAGGTCGAGGTTTGGGACGCAGTAAGAGAATGGGTATAGGCCAGCCTGGGTGGACTCGGGCTGCGCTACGGAAAAGAAGACGTTTTCCCAGTAACTCGCATCTTTCGCAATCATTCTTCTATAGACAGACATACTTGGATCTGTCGGGGTATCATAATCGTAGTCATCATCACCACACACATCCCTCAAAGCCCCCACTCCGGATCATCATCCAGCACCTCCACACCGTCCTCAAACACCTGCTCCACAGCCCTCTCCTTCCCCTTCGTCTTCTTCTTCCTCCTCCTGCCATTCTCTTGCTCCTGCTGCGCCTCTTCAACATCACTATCCGGCACGCCCGCGGCCCTACGCTGTCTCCTCTCCTCCTCGGCCTGCTTCCTCGCCTCTTCAATCTGCACTTCCATCGCACGCCGCTCCTCCTCCAGCTCGCGCTTAATTTGATCTGGATCGAGGAACTCACCATCCTGCTGCCCCGTGCGCGCCAAATACCCATCCCAGTCACTATTCATCTGGGCATGCAGCACGCGCTTGATTTCCTCAGGATTCCTACGCTCCTCCCGCACGAACTTCGTTTTAATCTGGCGACGTGAAGTGCCAGGGAAGAGCGTGCTGATCATCATGAAGTCAGTGCCGAACATAGCTAGCGCTTCGTAAAAGTCCTGCGTGTCGTTGATGTTCCAGCGCTTTCCCTGCCCGGGGAGCAAAAAGTCGGCCGGGTGCCGCTTATTCCAGCGCAGGAAGCTGTGCTGCGTGATGTGGTTTGTGAGATCGTCTTCCTCGACGACTTCCATGGCTTCGATGGCGCGGTCTGCGTCGGCCTCGCGGTCGATATCTCCGGCGTCGTGACGGATTTCGATTTGCCCGCCGACGAGGGCTAGACTGGGCTGTGCTTGCACATTGTTGCGGGGTTCGACGGGCTCGCTGCGCGTCTGGGTGTCTCCCCGGTGGCCGGCGCGGTAGTTTTGCTGGAATTGTTCTTCCTCTTCGCGGCGGCGCTGGCGGACTTCTTCCCAGTTGATGTCGCGCATTTTGCGCTCGCGCTCGGAGAGCTTGCCCACGCGGATGTTGCGTGTGGCGAGGTTGTCCATGTAGGTTGCGCGGGGGTCGATCTCCTCGTCTGAAGCGCCCTCTGGCGTGGATTCCCGCGGTGGCCGACCTCCTCTTCGCCTTGGGTGCTGCGTTCCGTCATCTTCACCCTCTTCGCCTGCAAGCTCATCATTATCGGCTCTTGCAGCTTGCTTCCTTCGCTTTGGCCTGGGCCTGGTCTCCGCTTCCTCCTCTTCTTCCTGCTCACCCTCATTCTCTGCGTCTTCCGCTGTGGCCTTCCGCTTCCGCCCTTTTCGAGCCGGGGCTTTCCGAACTTGAGCTTTGCGGGTCTTCTTCGCACGTGGTTGATCCGCTTCTGCGTCATCATCGACAGCTTCGGTGGCTTTCTGCTTGCCCCTGGCTTTGGTACTGAGTCGCTTGGGCGGAGATGGGGGTTCTTCATGATCTTCTTCATTGTCTTCTCGCGCCTCGACTTCGGCAGCAGCAGCTTTTCTCCTCCCCGAAGCTCGTCCCCGTCGAGTCCTTGCTGGAGCCTCGTCTCGGTCCTCCTCAACGTCTTCCTCTGTCACGGCGACCTTTCCTTTCCGCTTGGCTGCAGACCGCCGGGTCCTGGTAGGAGCCTCCTCCTCAGCAGCATCTTCGTCTCGACGTGCGTTGACGGTGGTCCATGCCCCTTTGCGCCTTGTCGACCGCTTCGAGGTTGTGGGGGCTGCCGATGGCTCGTCGTCTGCGACAACATTGCCATCACTCCCAGTCTCGTGTGTTTCCAAGAGAGGCGCAGCCCGCGATTGTGTTTGATCCTGGGGTTCTGCCTGATTCAAACGCACTGCCCGCTGTGTGGTTGGCTCGGATTCTGGGGGATCATCCGGCGGAGATTCTGGCTGCGGCGGTATCGGGGATGGAGCAAGGGTAGTGTTCTGCGAAGCGGCCGCTGCGTTGACAATTTTCAAAGCCGCAGCAGCAGCAGCTTGTTGGTTTTGAACCTCATCGTGCGAACCGGCTTGGGTCTGAACTACAGGCGCACCACCAAGCGCAGGCGCTTGTACCGCAGGAGGGCTTTTCTCTGTTCTATGTGGGGATTCTACTCTTTGCTCTGGAAGCACTGGCTCAGCTGAATTTGTAGCATGGTACTGTGCGGATTCGGTTACGGCAATTGGTGCGGTAGCGGATGCTGGGTTTTCAGTCGAAGGCGCAACGGAAGCATTTTGCTCGGGCAGCGGGAGAGAAACATGTGGCGGGTCTGGCGTGGGTAATGCGGACGACTGCTCGCGAGTAGAGGCGGGCGCGGGCGTAGAAACAGGCGCAGGCGCGGGACTCGACTGAGCTTGGGGGGCCGGAGACTCAATATTCGGCTTCGTCGCAGCAGGCGGTTTGCGGGCGGGAGCGGGCGCGGGCGCAGGTCTTCTTCTGCCGGTGACTTTGGGTGCGGCGGTTGGACCACCGGGTCCCTTGTTGACGAAGGACGAGGTATAGGTAGGAGCTTTCGGCGCGGCGGTCGTGGGTTTGTCTTTGGCAGCGCCGGCAGGCGGCGGCGGCGCGGAGCCCCCCTCGGTCGACATGCTGACGCTGGCGCTCAGCAGGCCGGCGCTCAGAGGAGAGCTCGAATTCAGCCCGCGGTGGGCGGTGCGGAGTGGAGGGAATGTTGAAAGTGACAAGCCCTCGGCCTATTGGAAAAACCCACTGAGCACAGACCCACGCGCCAAGAAGCCTAGCGCGACCTCTCCTCTTCAGGATTTCACTTCGACTCCCTCAGTCCAGCTCACCATCGTCTCTCCACCGTCTCCGGGCCCGCTCACCATCCCCTTCCTGCGCCCGCGCCTCGGGCATCGCCCTCTATTTAAACCAACGGCCTCGCCGTCCACCTCCATTTATGACGTGATCGGAGCGCGCCTCATCGCCGCCCTGTCAAAGCCGCCCCCTCTGCTCTGATGAGTCTGGAAGCCAGAGCCGTCGCACCCCCATCGCTTGACGTCGTCAGGATGGAGGACCGCAAGCGGCCCGGTGAGGCTGATCAGTCTCCGCCCCCTGCTAAGAGGCAAGCCGTTACCGTCAACGGTGCCCGGCCTAATCCAGACGCTGACTTGCCTTGGAAAGAAGATCTCGAGGTCCGCTCCTCCTGCCCGCCTCCTGCCCTCGCTCCGTTCGAACTCGCCGGCTAATACTGTGGGATGACAGGAATTTCAAAAGGATGCCATCCTGCGGCAGATGCGCGAGTACAAGCGCCAGGCGACCAGCCTCGAGGCTCAGCTTGCCGAAGCCGAACAGCGCTCCCGATACCACGAGGACCATCTTCGCACAATGGATTTATGGTTTGATCAGGTCAGTGCACGCAATGCCCCTTGGGTCGGCCCGCCTCATACTGACCGCTAGTCAGTTACTCGATGAGATAAAGGTTATACTTGGCAAAAATGTGTCCTCGGCTTCACAAACGGGTGAGTGGCCATGTCACAACACGGTACATCAGTCATTCTGACGATTCCATGTGCTAGGCCCCGGGCGGTCGATTCCCGCTAGCCTTTTATTTGAAGGCAACAAAACTCTAGGGAAACATCTGTCGGAACGCAGGGACAACATTATCTCCGCATTACAAGATCTTTTTGCAAAATTTCCTTCCGGCAGCCCGGACGTCGCAGATTTGCAAGGTCAGCTAACCCAATTGCTGGCGGCTGAGAAGGAGCACATCGCCGTTGCGCAGCGAGCCGCGGCTGAAAAGGACCAAATCTCGGATCGCCTAGTAACTGCAACGCACCGCTATATGATCGCCGAAAAGAAGTTGGACCGTCACAAGAGCGCGCAAGTCCAAAAGCTCGAAAAGCAGGCCATGGCGACCAGTGTGGTGCGAGACGAGTCCCCCTCTGGTGGCAAAGGCGCAGAACCTGTTAATGGGGTAAGCCCGGCTATTGTTAGTGAAGAGGTGGAGTCCGCTCGCGCGCAGGCTGTTGCCGAGGCTGCAAAGCGAAAGGAACACATTGAGCAGCTCGAGGCTGTCAACAAGAAGCTGACCGAGGAGGTGACTGCGCTAAATGCTAAGTTTGCGGGGCTTTCAGATGACGATTACGCCAAGACCGACCTCTTCAAGGCCACCAAAACGCAATATGAGGGCGTCATGAAACGAGTCAATGATTTGGAGGCCACCAATATCCAGCTTCGGGAGGATGCACAAAAGTTGCAGGCGGAGCGGACGGCATATCGCATCAAGGTTGATGACGAAGCACGTGCAACTGTCAGCGAGTCCGAGGGCGCTGTTGTGCAAGCCGAAGCAAATCTAGCGCGCATCCGCCATTCGCGCGACGAACTTATCGCGAAGGTCGACGTTCTGGAGAACAGCAGAAAGGAGACCGACACCTCGGGGCAACAGTACAAGGAGTTGCTCAGCGCTTGCGACAGCCGGATACACGCCTTGGAAGAGAAGTTGCAACATTACGAAAAAGGTCTCGATACAGCGCCCGAAGAGGAAGATCTCGGTGCGATGTCACCTGACACGCTTCGCAGCAAATACCGAACGCTCGATGCCCAATGCAAGCTTCTCACTGGCGAGCTCGAGTCCATGGGTTCAGCGTGGAAGAAGGCTCAGGCGCTTGCCACGAAGAAGATATCCGAGACCGCCAAGTGGGAAGAGAACGTGGTAAAGGCGAATGCGGACAAGGCGAAGGCTGACCAGAAGTACTTTGCCGCCATGAAAGCCAAGGAGACGCTAGAGCAGCAGCTGCGGGTCCTCCGCGCACAGGCGATCAAGGGAACCGAAGTTGTGAGCCAGCTGAAAGAGGCGGATTCTCTATCCCGATCCATGGTAGAGAAGCTCGAAAAGCAGGTTGCCGAGATGGCAGTGCAGATGGATGAGCTCTCCACACAGCACCGCATGCTGCAGCAAAAAGTCAATGAAGAAGCGATTCTCTCCGACAACCGCGTAAGCCGCATCGCAGAGCTCACGAAGCAGCTCGAGACCAAAGACGCCGTCGCGCTCGCCGCCAAAAAAGCGCAGCGCGAGGCCGAAGTGGAGAGCGTCAAGTACGTGGAGCAGATTCAGTCCATGGAGAAGCAAATCGAGCACTGGCGCGAGAAGAGCACGGGCAACCAGAACGCGCACATGGCCATGATGGAGGTGGGTGGACCGTCTTTTTTTATCCGCACATTCCTAAACACATGTTCTTAACCACATATTGCAATCTTTGTGGGGGCGAAGAGAATTTTTGCTGACAAACGATCCAGACGATGCTGCAATGCCAAATCTGCAAGAATAAGATTAAGGACACGGTTATAAAGACGTGCGGCCATCTCTTCTGCCACCAGTGTGTGCAGGATCGCCTCGACAACCGCGCAAGGAAGTGTCCAAACTGCGGCAAGGCGTTTGGGAATAACGACGTGATGCGCGTGCATCTGTGAGGTGGCGGCGACGCGTATCCGACGACCGGAAACTGCACTTTTCGCTCGATGCGAACGGATATGTGGACACTGGCTCCGCTCTGGATGCCTGCTGGCGCGAAATCCCTACTGGTACGACCACGCTTTGCTACGGATCTGTGAATACCCCCCAACCGTGTGGTTCGGAACCACGATTTCGGCACCAGCCGATTGTATAATACCTTCCTTTCCCTTCTTTTTCTTGTCCCGTTCTATTTAACCCCCCCCCTCCTCCTCCGGGCCCCTTTTTGGTCCAGGCCGGTCCAGCGGCGGCTTTCCTTGCACTCAGGCGTCAACAGCGGCTCGGGTCTTGCTTAGCTTCACCGCCAGCCTTTTTGTGGGGACGGGGATTTCCCCTTGATTCTATGTGAGGGTGGCGGCACCCTTTCTTCGGGCGTTGGCGGCCTTTTCTTCTTTTGGCGGAAATTTAGTCTGCATTGGCTTCCGGCGTAGGATGCGTGCATAGTGTTGCATGTGGGATTTTTGTGGGGTAGATCATTTTTGGGGGAGATAGGGGCATCCATGTGGTGGGCTTGTTCCTGCGAACATGGCTACCGTGTGAGTGGAACGCCACTGAAATAGGCGGTTTCTCCGGGCCTGGGCAGCTTGATGATGGGTGGTGGGTTGGGCTGCCTGGGGTAGGAGGGCCGCGAAAGCAAATAAAAATGAGATAGAAT
Source organism: Pseudomonodictys pantanalensis (assembly GCA_019022785.1). Classification (NCBI taxonomy): domain Eukaryota; kingdom Fungi; phylum Ascomycota; class Dothideomycetes; order Pleosporales; family Parabambusicolaceae; genus Pseudomonodictys; species Pseudomonodictys pantanalensis. Next base: position 308 of record JAFHBV010000466.1, on the reverse strand, counting down.
CCTGATATGTGGTGTTCCTTGAGTGATGTGAGTAACGGAGGCTTGTCGGAACTGCAAGTCTCGCGGTTGGCATGCTGGGGTATGTATATTCGTCGTGTACATTCATGTCGAGATGTATGTCCTATATACACATCAGCCGCCCTACTCGCAGAATCTACATACCTCTTCCCCATCTTGCTCCATCACCTCTCCCCATCCTGGTCCCCAAACGGATAATTAAATTTCAACAACGCATTCAACCCACCCACCCAATGATCCTCGTCCTCCTCAACCCCACCACTAACACCACGCACTATACTCGGCACACC
>JAFHBV010000465.1:0-27725 GCA_019022785.1 Pseudomonodictys pantanalensis | reverse complement strand
CCCCCACATGTATATGTCCCCAGAAACTCCACGTCTCCTCGGGCGCCTTCACCATCGCACACGCAACATACCACTTCCCTCCGCCCTCCTCTTGCGCACAATCCAACATATGCGCCCCACACTCGCCACAAAACCACCTTGCCACTTTCTCCGAGCTCTTGTACCGCGTGAACGAACTCGGGGAATGGATTTCGGGCCGCGGAATCAGCGCGTGGACCGTGGCCAGAGCGCCATGCGTATGGCGGCATATACTGCAGTGGCAGAAGTGCGCGGGCAGAGGCAGGGAAGCGAGCGGGACGGTGAAGGCGAGGGAGAACTGGGCGCAGTGGCATTGTGCGCGGAAGGTTTTTGTTGGGGCGGGGGAGGCCATCGTGTAGACGATCGTGGACGGGAACGGGTGTGTTGCAAGGAAGGTCGGGTGAAGGACAGGACAGTCAGGGGAAGGAAGTTGAAGACAAAGGGCGGCGACAGCCTGGTGATTGGGTATGCCGAAGCGCTGCGGCGCAGCAGCACGATTATGGAACAACGCCAACCGTGATGCGGGGATCCTGGCGAACGCGCAGTCGCGTGACGGTCGGTAAGCCGTGCCGTGGGGCTGCATGTGCGTGCAACAAAATACGAGCAATGCGATAGGCAGAGACACGCATGCACCGCATCCAGAACATTATGTTGTATTGATGGCTCCCACCACCCGCGATTTATGTTCAAGTCGAGTAATAACGACAGTACAGGGTATAATGCCACACAAAGGGCTCGCGGTCTTCAAGCTATTAAACAGGTGTGTTAGAAGAATGATAAAAGCGGAGCGTCACGAATTCCGCCAACGGACCCAGTCCATTGTATACTCCGATTCATCTCATGGCCGTCATAAGACCCTCATGATTCCACAGGCGCGTCTGTCAAAGTCCTCTCATCGGCGCCGTCCTTCTTGCCGATATCCTTCTCATCAACAGCGACCCACTCCTCCGAATCCGTCAGCTTCTGAGCAGTCCTCGTACTCTCGGCGATGGCTTCGTTGTTCAAGTCCGAGAGTTGAGACAGCGTTGCTTGCATGGCTGCTAACTGCTAGCGGTAGGTTAGCCTCTGTCATTATCACGCCCATATCCCTATAGAGTACTCACTGTTCCAAGCATCTCCTTTGGCGGCGGCGACCTCTGCGCACTCTGCGCCCCAGAAGTAGCCTGCTCGTCCTCCTCCTCGTCCTCTTCCGCCAGGGTACTGATATCGCGCTTCTCACCCATGGTAGCTGCGGCGCGAGCCACTCTATCGCCCGCCTTGATGATGGATTGAAGACGTTCCACTTTGTCCTTGAGTTGCTCATTTTCGCGCTCTAGCGGCTCGACGCGCGCAAGGTGCTTTGTTACGACGTCCACTTTCATTTGCTCGATACGGTCTTCGGCTTGTTGGGCGGCGCGCAGGGCTGCAGTGTGGTCGGCTTCGAGCTTCTCGATGGTTTTTTGGAGTTCTTGTGTGGCCTGAGCTTGGGCATCGGCATCTGAGGCCGCTTTGAGGGCTTTGGCGCGGTCTGCTTCGAGCTGGCGGACCGTCTCTTGCAGGCGCTGCATATCCTCGGCGTACTTCACGGCCTCTGCGGCGGTCTGCGATGAGAGCGCGTCGTGCTTCGCTTGCAAGTTCTTGAGGAGAGATTCGGTGTCAACGTTGCTCTTCCGTGCGGCCTCAAGTTCCTCGGCGTGGCTGGCTTGAGCTTCCTGAAGTTGACTGACTAAGGCGTCATGCTTTGACTGCAGGTCGTCGAGCAGGCCCTGATGTTCAAGGCTGCCCTTGCTGGCTGCATCAAGCTCTGCAGCGTGGCTTGTCCTTGTCTCCTCCAGCTGGCTGACGAGTGCATCGTACTTCTTCTGCAGCTGCTGTACGGCGTCGTTCTGGCTAGCTTCCATGCCCATCATGAGCTCGGAGATGGCATCTTCGTGGGCGCGCTCGGTAGACAGCTTCTGCTCCTTAAGATCGTTGTGCATCTTCTCTAGCTCGTCAAATGCCTTCTGCAAAGCAAGCAGATCATTGGAGTGGCCTTCCTTGAGCTCTTCCCGAAGTAAAGCAATGGCATCGCTGTGCTCCTGGTCCGCCTTGGCAAGCTTCGCCTGTAACTCGTCACATTGTTTCTTCAGCTCAGCTGTGATCTTTTCGTGGTCTTCTCGGAGGGAGTCCTTGAGCAAAGCGATTGCCCCTTCGTGCTCCTGGTCGGCGGCAGCCTTCTCGGCAACGAGAAGTTCGTACTTTTCCGTCAGCTCAGAAAGGCCTGCGTTTCCAGATTCTTCGCGATTTTGCAGATCCTTCTTGAGCGCGATGAGCTCTTCGAGGGCGGCTTGCTTCTCCTGCTCGGCAGCTTTTTTAGCCTGCTCCATGGCAGCCATATCTGCCTGCAGGGTGTCCAGAAGGGTGGCTAGTTGCTTAACTTCAGCCTCTTGTGCCTCAAGAGCCTTCGTGTGCATCTCTTGTGCGGCCATCTTCTCTGCCAGTATGTCTCCATGCTTGCCCTCGAGCTCTGATAGTCGGGCGGTGAGCGCGTCCCGCTCAGTCTTGTGGTTATCGAGCGCATTCTGGTGTGCTCCTTCCACAGCCGTCTTCTCGTTTAGTAAGGCATCGTATTGGGTTTGCAGCTCGCCGAGAAGTTGCTTCGACGTGGTATCGGAGTCGGCTTTCAGAGCCTCGATCGCACGGGTATGGGCATCTTCGGCAGCCGTCTTCTCCTCAAGCAAGCTATCGTGGCGCGCCTGGAGATCGGTGATAAGCCGTGTGGACGTCTCGTGCGCCTCTTCAGCGGCGGTCTTCTGCTCGGTGAGGGCTTCGAATCGAGCCTGGAGATCGGTAAAGAGCTTCTGAGAGGCAGCATGAATTTCCTCCACGGCAGATTTGTCGTCTTCCAGTTGCCTTTGCCTGGCAAGAGCCTCCTCTAAGTTCTGCGAGGCGGTGCCAGATGTCTCCTTGAGCAAAGTAAGCTCCTCGTTGACCGCTGCAAGTGCTTGAGCCTTCTGCTCCAGTTCTTTAGTATGTGCTTCCAGGGCGGCGTTCTTCTCCTCAACGAGTCTATCGTACTTGGCCTGAAGGTCCTCCAGGCGTTTCTTCGCATCACCCTCGAGGTCGGCTCGGAGCGACTCTATCTCCGTTTCGCGATCCTCGCCGAGGGCGCGCAAGTCCTGTTGATGCCTTTCTGTTGTGGAGTCGAGGTCAGCCTTTAGGGCCTCCGACTTGTGCTTCGCCTCTGCGAGCTCACTCTGCAACCTGTTCATGGCGGCCGTGTGCTGCTCTCCTTCTTGTTGCGAGACCTGCTCCAGTGTTTGGATCGTCTTCCGCAGACCCTCGCTCTCATCTTTCAGTTTCTCGATCTCGGCGGCGTCGCTGGTCAATTGATCGTTGATAGCTTCCAATTGCCTAAGCAGCTCTTCATTCTCCTCCGTCTTCATGCCGAGCGCTTCGGTATGCGCTTGCTTGAGCTCTTCGATCTGCTTGTTCAATTCGTCGGCGATCTTGGAACCATCGCTCTGGCCTTGCTGAAGCGACTTGATCTGCTCCTGCAGGCCATCAATGGCCTCAAGATGGCGGGAAGCCTCGGCCTCTTTTGACTGCAGTGCCTCATCCCTGCTCGTCTGCAGCTCGTCCACCTTGGTTCGCAGGGCTTCCGCGTGCGCGTTACGCTCATTGTTGAGATCGGCGGAAGTCTGATCGGCGCGCTCTTGAAGCGTATCTGCAAGGCTCCGTAGCTCTTTGGTGGCGTTGACATGGGATTCGATCGTCTCGTCCTTTATGCGCAGCTCATCCGTGTGTTGCTGCATCAACGCCTCCACCTTCGCCTGCAGTTCTTCCACGACCTTGGATGACTCCGAAGACTTTGACTCGATTGAGCGCTCCGCCTCCTCCAGGGCGGCCTTGTGGCTTTCATTGGCAGCCGCAACGCTTGCCTGGAGCTCTTCGACGGCCCCAGAGAGCTCGCTGATCTTCTCATCGCGGGATCGGAGTTCTGAAGTGTGCTGCTGTTCGAGCTCGGCTTGTTTCGTCTGCAGCGCCTCAAGCGCCCCGCGCGTCTCAGCCAGTTCCTGGGCTAGAGCGTTCTTCTCTTCGGTCAAGGTTGCCAATGTTGTGGTAAGGGTTTCGATTTCGGCTTGTTGCTCAACGAGCTTCTTCTTTTCAGCATCCCACTCGCGACCCTGCCTCTCGAGATCCTCGTTGAGCTGGCTGAGGACTTGCTGCAGTTCGGCTGCGCGCTGTGCTTCTTCTGCCTCCTTTGCTTCGGCTGCCGCCTTCTCCACCTGAAGCTTCTGGCCGCGTTCCTCCAATTCCTTCGTCTCGAGGGCGAACTTCTTCTCCATCTGGTCGACGAGAGTATTGTGGGTGGAATGGTCCGACTCGGTGGACTTCGCAGCGGTTGCGATGACGGTGTCCTTCTCTGCAATTGCGGCTTCGGCATCAGCCAGTTGCTTCTTCAGCTTCGACTTCTCAGTGCGTAGATTCTCCACCTCGCGATTGAGGTCGTCGACTTCCTCCTGCAGCTTCTCGCGGAAATTGGTCTCCTTGAGAAAGTCCTGCATGACCTGGGCGCTCCGCCGGCGGGTCTCAATGTCGGCGTCCGCGACGGGTCCACTCGGAGCGGTATCTGGCCGCTGAGGCTCCTCGCTCAACCGGGCCAAGGCGGCCTTGACGGGACCCAGTCCATTGTGCTTGCGAAGCTCGACTTCGGCGTCGGAGAAGGCCTTGTCTTTTAGCGGGGTGCTTTTCGCGGGGACGTCGATGTCGGTACTGGTGCTATATTCTGTTAGCTTCGAATAGTAAGATTGGGCGACAAACGTACTCTTCCTCTGCGATGGAAGGCTCTGGTGCAGCCTCTGGCAATTTGGGTACCGAGGGCTTCTTCGCGTGTCCGAGCGAGGTTCTGGGTGCTGAGCTTGGTGTTGCTCTCGTAGTCGTACTGGGACGCGTCGTGGTTGGTCTTGTCGTTGAAGAGAGCGAGGCGCGTGGAGTTCTGGTCGTCGCGGTCGCGCTCTCTGCTGCCGGGCGCGTGGTCAGGGGTCGCTTTGCTGCAGCGGCGGTTGAGCTCGTGGCCGACGGGCGAGTGGTGGTCGGCCTTCCGGGCGATGATCTGGTGGCTGCCGACGGTGTCAACGTGGTGCGACGGGCTGCTGGCTTCTTGTTCTCGTCACCAGAGGTCACGGAGTGCTCCGCATCTGAAGTTGTCGATTTGGAGGCCAATCCCGTCTTCCGGGCCACTGTACCGGGCGCCGGACGCGTCGGAGGCTTGTTCAAGCTGGATCCCACGGTTGAGGTCCGCGCCGTCGAGCCGGCAGCTGGCCGTGACGCGGTCGTGGAGGCTCGCGCCGTGGTGGTAATGGTGGACGATGCTGCTGGGCGCCGGGCTGCCGCAGTGGTCGTCGTGGCGGGCCGACGCGGGGGCACGGGGTCCTTTGAGGTCGACGACATTGTGCTTGATGGTGTTTTGCGTCGTGCCGTCGAGGAGGGCGTCGTTGGAGCAGGGCGCGGACTTTTTGTATGGGCAGCGTCGGCGGCTGCTGGCGTCGATGCTGCAGCTGGTGGAGCTTCTGCGGCAGCGGCCTCGCTTGTGACGGGCCCGTTGTCGGCCATGACTGGAGGCTTGACTGACGGCCTCAACCAGGCGCTTCTCCGCACGCGCGAGCTCGAAAGCGATGTTACGAGTGGGAGAGATGCTCGCAGAGAGCGAATGAAGCCGCTGGCAGGATGCAGAGGGAAAACACGAAGCTGCCGCTCCCACGCTCGCCGCTGCCTCATGCGACCGGCCAACGTGGGGTCCGGTGCTGATTCGTCATTGGGGCCGGGGTGCGAGTCGCGGGGAGAGACAGCAGAGGCCAACGCATCCCTCCTCCACCCTCTATCCGCGCATCCAGCATCAATTCATCCATTAGCAGGAGCCCACGTTGTGCTTCAAGTCTATATTTCTGTCCCTCATCAACTCCCTCCTGCACCATCCCGTTTCTTCTTTCCGACAATCCCTTCTTCCCCCGCGACTCAGACATGTGCGCCTTCCTCATCTTAGACCACCCTGCAGCCATTCTGCGCCTCTCGGGACATGGCCTTCCACCATGAGACCGCCCTTCGAATTCAGCTTGACTACAGCGCGCTTGCATCGGCATCTTGAGATAGCAGAGACGCATTCACATCGTTGATGGTTCGCTCCTTCCATCGCGTATCCCAACAAGATTCCCTCACAACCACCATCAATGGCCTTGGTACTGATGCGATTGCTACGCAATGCGGGCACAGCAAAGACATGGGATGGAATAGAAAGCACAGCTCACTGTCGATCTCTAACCTTCGTGTGATAATACTGACAGAGCAAAGCACACTCGAACGGACGCTTCTCCAGACACATGTACCTCACACTTCACTTTTCTGTGCCTACGACGCATCGTAACCCACCAAGACTCAATTCCCCACATCTCATGCATTATTTCCCGGTCGCTTCGGCGGCAAAGTTCCCCGGACAGAGCATCGCCCGCATGGTGTTCGACCTAGTGGTTGCGCGTGTTCATCCCCGCGCGAACAGGAATTGCTGGAACACTGCATACCCCTCCATTGTTCTTTAATTCGAATCCTTCCTATTTTAGAACTAAAATGAAATACCGGCACCGTTTGCGAACGACGAAGGTTCGCTTTTGGCACTGCAGCTATGCGGATGCAGGATGAAACCCGATTACGACATGATGCCCCTCAGGCTCGCACGCGAAACCCTGGCTTTTCAGGCACATCAACATGCAAGAGAAGCTTCGCATAGCCGGTTATTCGCTATGGAAAGGGCGATCAGCGAACCCTCGCCGTGCGTTACCCTAATTCTCAAATTGTCCATCTCAAAAGACGAATTCACTATGCACTCGCCCACCACATATCAACCGTAGGTGCCCCGGCTATGTTGACGGGGCTTCATGTTCACAGCCGTTCACCATGTCGAGCAGGGTGGCGGATAGTTCTCTGGCACCAGTTATTGTTGGTCTGGGCCTTGGCCTCCTAATCACATCCACCTGTCTAGTTACAGCACGGATCACTACCCGCCTGAAGGCTGGTAAACAGCTGCAGTGGCACGACTGGGCTATACTGCTCGCCGAGGTATGTTCTATACATTCTACACAGCATACGGTGTAGGTACTAATTCATCAGATGCTCGCCTTCGTCCAACTAATCTTCATCATTCTCGCACTCTCCCACGGCTACGGCCGAAGCCAAAACTCTGTCACGCCCGACCAAATAACAGAGTCGCTACGGCACGTCTTCATCGCCCAAGTAATCTGGTACTGGAGCACCACCTGCGTCAAGATCAGCGTTGTCTGCGTCATCCTCTCCCTGCGCCGGACCTCTCGAGCCTGGATCCTCTTTTGCTACGTCACCCTCATCATCCTCGTGGCGGCGCTCTTCCCCGCCATGTTGACGCAATTCGTCGCCTGCCGCCCTTACGCTGCGTACTGGGACCCAAAAGTGCGCTTGAGAGCTGTTTGCTGGAATCAACGCGCCATCATCGCTACCGTAGTCACCTACTCCGTTGTCCAGGCACTCACCGACGTCGTCTTCTCCTTCGTCCCGCTGACCTTCCTCCTTGCTCTGCATCTGCCGCTCCGCCAGAGAGTGACCATATCCGTCCTCATGGGACTTGGGCTCTTTGCTTCAGCCACTGCTATCGCGAGGGCTATCATTGGCGTTACTCCCGCACAGGACGGTTTTCGCTCCAATGCAGTCACCGCGCTGCTTGCTATGCTGGACCTTCATGTCGGCATCATCGCGGCCACCTTGCCTACGCTAAAGGCTTTTTTTGAGGCAATCATTAGAGCGCTGGGCAAGGTGGGGCATGAGAATGGGTCGGAACCGAAAGCTAGAGCGGTGTTCTGTAAGTTGGGGTTGCTGGATATGTCATATGCACCTAAAGCTGCAACAACGTCCGCACTTGAGGTGCATGGTGGATAGCGAAGCCCGGCAACCGAATCAAGGATGGACGGTCCCTTTTCTCTAGGAAATCCTACAGAGAGCTTTCCCATCATTCCAGCACTTCTCCGGTCGATCGATATTGCGGCACTTCAGCTCCGTTTTTCAGATCTGTAACCCCACCCAACCGGCTGTTTGTGCGGGATAAGGAGGCGTGGGTGTGGACATCTTCAGTTGGACGCAAACTCCTTGCCAGAACAGGTCGCGAAACCCAAAATCAAGAGGAGTATGGTGCATGATACACCTTCCAAAACGAACGCCAAAGCCAACCCACGGACACCCATTGCCTACCAACCAACTCGACCTTCGAGGCTGATATCCTGGGTACATATCAACATCACCAACAACATTCACCAGTCTATGCTGCCTCTGTCTGTGCTGCCTCTATTGAATATGCTGTGGCCTGGTGGCATGTCGGAATTACATTCTCGATGTACCGGATGTGAAATCCTTCGTCTGCTCTTGCACCGAAAAATGGGCAGGCACTCATAGTGCATATTTTTCCGTTGTTGGAAGAGCTGAAGAGTATGGGGATCAGGGTGATCGGAGCACGGCTGCTGTTCTGGGGAGTGCAAAGGCACATGAGGCTTGAGGAAGTTGAGTTTTCAGCAGAGGGGTGGTTGGGTGCCTACCCGGGCACATCGTGATGTTGGTCAGAGGATGCGACTACGTAGAGGAGAAAGATGGCTTCAACAGACCTCGTGTACATTCCGGTGCACGTATGCGGTGTTTTTGGCTGGATGCAGCATGCGAGCCTACGGCCAATGTGAGGGAGATACTACCTACTGAACCTCTGCCTACGGATTTACCGGCTCTCTGAGAAGGGTCGTCTCTGTCATCGTGTGCCTTTCTCTTCCCGAAAAGCCACCAACGGTCCCTTGCGATATAGAGAATAACCACGCCAGATTGGACCCGGGGTAGGTTTCTCCTCATGATGGCTGGCTGCATACATACTGCATTCTGGAAACTGCTACTGTTTCCACTGTCCACAGTGTTAGTAGTAGCTGTCCTTCTGCATTCAGTCCATCGGGCCGTGTCCAAGCGGTTCCGAGCATCGGAACCAACACCGCCGCCGTCGGCAAGGCGTGGCGTCTACCGCGGAAAGCCTGCACATCTGGGTATGATTGCCATATCGACGGCAAAAGCGCATCTCCGTTGACGTACGAAGATAGCCACGCTTTGTAATCATGTTGCGCCTGTGAAGTAGCGTTTGAACACTGTGACTCATGTCCCCCCCCGTCCTCAATTTCAGCCCGCAGCCTCGACAAGTACAGACGCAACCTTTGCAAAGCACCAGCAAAGACGAAGAAAGATATACCTGGGATGGCCGCAACGGAGTGGAGGAAAGGGGTGGACGGGAAAGAGTATTTGCTTTCGACGACGCTGCAATTACCGCACGAGTTCATCCAAACCGCGTTTGCGACCCAAGCGATGTACTGGGCGAAGCCGCTCCCGGACGCCTCCATGCACAAGATGCTCGACAATTCACTCGCCTTCGGGCTGTTCCTCGCTTCCTCCACGGCTGCACCAACCGCCATAGGTATCGCACGCCTAGTAACCGACCGCGTAACCCTCGCCTACCTCACCGACGTCTACATCCTCCCAGAACACCAAGGGTCAGGGTTGGGAAAGTGGATGATCCAATGCGTGAGGGAATGGGTAGTGGATGAGATGCCGGATATGCGGTTCATGGTGCTGCTTACCGGGGATGAGCGGATGGAAAGGTGGTACGAAGGGATGCTGGGGATGAGTGTGATTGATGGGAGGGAGACGGAGGTTGGGAGGCTGAAGGTTATGGGGGCGCGGAGGGGGGCTTTGGTTGGGGCGAAGGAGAAGGATGCGGATATGGGGAAAGAGGGTTGAAGGGGGACGATGGAGGGCAGAGAAGAGGGCTTGATGGAGATGCCGGAGATGAAAATGCGGAGCCCTGGGAGGTGGACGCAAAGGATGTGATGCACTATCGCGAAGACCAACGCTAGAGGAGGGCGTACCTGACAATTACATCGATGCGGAGAGCGCGACAACTACGTAGCCGTCCAAACCCTCATGCCCCCGGCCTCCATGATCCCGTGCATCTAGACAGCATGTGCAGATCGCCCAGCTTCTCACAAACGCGGCCGCCAAAACGTGGCCCAGGCAGTGGAGGGGTCATCGTCTTCCGCGTTGGGCCTAGCGTCCCGACGCGCCGGATGTCGCCATTGCAGGATTACATGGACCCTTATCCACACGAAGGGCGAGAGCGAGACCACCTCCCGGTTCCACCCTACTATACATACCACACCTGCCCACCATGGACTCCGCTTTATTACTAATGGGCGATACCCTCTACCGTCCTGCGCTGTCGCGGCTGTCATATCTGTCGAGTCCGTCCCTGCGCTGAGGTCTCCCACGGTTCGCTGGTCTTCTGCCGCGTGTGTCCCGCGCTTTCGCCGTTTACGTTCGGGTACTTGCGAAGCGTACTCGAAGTCCTTGATAAGGGCTCGAAGATTTCCCGGGGTATTTGGCGATGGTCGAAATTGCTGATACCGTCCCCTCTCCTGCTCCGCCGCGATCGATGAAGCGCAAACACTCCTCCGAGGCTCTTACGCCGCCGATAACCGTCGATGACCCCGAGGGCTCTTGTCTGCTCTCGCGCGCCGTACATGTCCTCTCTACCGCTGCGACTGCCCTGTCGCAGGTCACCATATTATATCAAACCGATCCGGAGGCGAGGGATGGGCTGTTGCAGGCCGTCGAGTGCATACGGCGGGTGAACGAGGCAGGAGGCAAACTGTTGGTATGCGGGGTCGGTAAGAGCGGGCTGGTGGGCAAGAAGACGGTCGCGAGCCTGAAGAGTCTCGGTGTGAGAGCGGCGTTCTTGCATGCGGCCGAGGCGTTGCATGGCGACTTGGGGGACATCCGAGAGGTGCGAACGCGCGCTCGTTCCTGCGACATTGTCAGTACTGATCCGATAATAGAACGACGCTGTAATGTTTTTATCCTACTCCGGAAAAACTGCAGAGCTCATGGCGGTCCTCGATCACATACCCGAATCCGTACCCATCCTCGCCATCACATCCCAGACCAAGCCGTCCGACTGCCTACTGCTTCGCGATCGACCGGACGGTATACTGCTACCGGCGCCTATACATGAATTGGAGGAGGTCTCGTTTGGTGTGTGCGCACCTACAACCTCGACGACGGTAGCAATAGCGGTGGGGGATATGCTGGCACTTACAGTTGCAGAGGCCCTGCACGCAGAGGATACAAAGCATGTGTTCCGGAGGAATCATCCTGGAGGCGCCATAGGTGACAATGCCAAGCGGAAGAAGGTGGAAGAGAAAGGCAGCGGGAGTTTAAAGCTATGAGGATATATGAAATGAAACGAGGCCGAACATTCGGCGTACAGCTTCTGTCACATATTTCTTAATGTATCTGGACGTCTATAGCTCCTGGAGGATGACGGTAGTTAGGGCTGGCTACTAGCCCGTATGTTGCAGCTTGTTCGGAAGCCGTCATCCCCGCTAACTGGATGGCTTTTGAAACGAGGGTTCTGGCTAACCGTCATGCAGCTGTCACATCTATTGTTTGGTGCAAATTCCCCACAAAGCAGGCAGGGCGAAGCTTGGTTCTCGTCCGTGCTTTCTGAACAGGCCGGCGTGTCAGGCGAGACGGGCTATATCCGTGTGGTCAGCCAAGACATCAATTAAACAACGAGGCTATTCCGAAATTTACGGTGCCTACGGCCCCGGTGCTTCCTGATGATAGACTTCGCTTGATTGACCTCTTAAAATGGGGCACCCTTTCATGAGTCAGTATAAGGTTCGGTGCGGCGATGATCCGCAGCGAGGAGCCAACAAGATGTGGAACACACGATATAAAAAGCAATTCTAATAAAGGCTAAAGCAAGGCAATGCCTTAAGCCTGACCAGATTCAAGCCACGGTGCACATGTGGAGCCACACACGCGCGCAAACTCATCGGTCTTGCGGAGAAAGTCAACTCTTCTGGGCGTCGGTTTCAGGTGTCACACTGGAACTTCCCGCATCCCCATAAGCCATCTCCAGTTCCTGTTTGTCACCACTGATCACTGATGTGGCTCACACACTTGCTAGGGGCAAAGAGGTTTCTTTTTTGTGACTAGACAGGGTATGAATGTGCGTGCTGTCTACCCTCCCAGCTTTGGGTGCTTGTAGGTCTATCCACAGGCTTGATGTCCTTGAGGAAAATGCACTCTCGATGGTTATTCTGTGCTCTTTTCATCTTCTGCGTTGCTGTGACTCCGGTGCGAGGTCAGCTTAATCCTCTAACCACTCTACCAATCTGCGCGGTGAGCGTGTTTCCATGTTGAACTCCCTGAAGCCCAAGCTAACAACTGTGCAGCAAACATGCCTCGCCAACTCGTTCGCCAATTCCGTATGCGATCCGCTCAAGGATATGGCCTGTCGGTGCAACAATAGAACGCAACAATCAATCGCCTTAGGCTGCTTTTCCACGTCATGCACGGCCCGGGAGACTTTGACCACCCTGAACGTTACCACAGTTATGTGTGAGTTGCCCGTTCGGGACAGGTCTAGGATGTATCGCATTTTCAACACCATTCTCTTCACCCTCAGTGTTACGGCCATCCTAGGGCGATTTTATTCCCATATTGCTCTCGGGCGTCTTCAAGCGCTCGACGATGGGAATATGGCTTTGATACTGGTATGCCTTATCGCTCCGTACCTATCGCAGCTAATGTCCCACAGGTGCTGGATATACTTATGTTTACCTTGACAACCAAGATGTGTGAGTTGTATTTCCGAGACTACCTTGAAATCATGAACGCTAACCTACGAAGCATTCAGTGGACTCGGACAAGACATGTGGAAAGTCTCGTTTGAGAACATTAGGTTGACACTACTATGCTTCTGGGTCACCGTACCACTCTACGGAATCCAGTTCGGCCTTATCAAGATCGCCTTCGGCTTCTTCTACCTCCGCATATTCCACGATAGAGGTTTCCGCAAGCTGACCTGGTTCGCTATCGGTTTCACACTTATGTACACCTTTGCCTTTGCATTTCTGGGCACCTTTATCTGTTCCCCTATAAGCTATTTTTGGTGGCAGTGGGACCTAGGTGGCGATCATAAGGGCAAGTGTCTTGACAACCACACAATCGGGTTCGTCACGGCATCCTTTAGCATCTTCACAGACTTCGTCATGCTAGGCTTGCCTATCAGCCAGGTCTGGGGTTTACATCTTTCTTGGAGGAAGAAATTGGGAGTTTTATTCATGTTTAGCATCGGCTTCTTGTAAGACTTGCTCATGTCTATTGCATAAGTTTTAGAAAGCATACTAACATCAGCGCAGAGTGACCCTTGTTTCGATTATCCGGCTGCGATCCCTAGTCCACTTTGCCAATTCGACAAATATTACTTGTAATGCCGCCACCCTCTCTCGCGATATAGCTTTCCACTAATACGCCTAGAAGATGATTTCCTTGATACTTCGCTCTGGTCCATGTTCGAACTTTACGTCGGCATTATTTGCGTATCCATGCCGTCGCTCAAGCTCGGCCTCCAACGATTGTTCCCCCAGATCCTACACAGCATCCACGCATCCACCCCAAAATACACCGACTCGGTCCGACGTAGAGGCGGCAATGCCGCTAAGACAAACACCAAAGGTAGCCATTCGACGGGGGCGCAAACATATGGGCAAGAGAGTGTTATCGAATTGGTGCAAATAGTGGGAGATGCAAGGAGCGCGCAAACTTGTGAAGAGTCACATAGCGAAACGCATAGTACGAAGCACGAACAGACGCTCGAATAAAAAAGTTTCGGGTCCAAGGGAGTTCGTATGTCGAATAGTAAACCCTTAGTCACAGGCCATGACGACATTAATCAACTCGGCTAACCTTACTAATGGTTACAATCGTGAGTTGGCTCTTCGAACCAGGTTTTGGGTACTTTCTGTTCTGACCTTCGAGGCTAAGATTACGCTCGGCCTGCCATACTCGCTAACAGGAGACGCGTTTGGTGTTGACGACAACTATCGGTGCCCGCCCCGCTGCGAACAGTTGCTCGACGCTTTGATCAGTGCCCTACCAAATATCAACAATATGAGAAAAACTCTACGAAAGCACGTTCCACAGATCGACTTCGCAAGGTACTGCTGCCTGGCGCACAGCAGTATCTAGTGTGGTGCAAACCATTCTGGCTATTCACACACCGTGCTAAGCTACGTGCGAGTAATCGATTAATAAGAGTAGCCAGATGATCCCTCCGCACAATTCGTCTCGAGACGTTTACTCCAGCAAGGTGTCTTTTCTCATCGCGCTCTCGACGATGACCACTGCTCTTTACTACAGTGTGACGCAACGCAGACCAAATTTGTCAAGCTCGGAGGGGCGAAGCTTCCGATACGAGTGATTGCTGTATCACCACCCATCAACTTTGCAGGTCTTGAAGATGAGGTGTACAACACGCCGCGAAGTCTGTGTATTGCCTGAGCATAGAGCAAGGCGGAGGAGAAAAGTAACGAAAATTGGAGCTGGAGCGGCACAGCGCCCTCGCGTCCCCGGCGGAACAATCCAGCCAACAGGGCAATGTTCATTGCATTTTGTAGCGTCGGGGGCGTTTTTAAGGTGATTTCTCTTCTACTTGGAAGCATCGAAGACTCCGCCCCGGTCGAATTTCCTGTACGCCTGGAGCTGGAGCTAGAATGCAATTCTCTCATTAATCATTGGGCAGACGGCTGGGATATGGAAATATGTTGAAACGCTGGGTATCATCCCGATTTTTGGACATTCGATCTAATATCAGGCCCTTCAATAAAACTGGAAGGTCTACCAAAAGGCTACCTCATTATTCCGGCAATTTCACATCCGGTATTCATCTATGCTCACTATGGAGCTTTCGACTACGTCATATGGAAGTTGCACCAAGATTTTGCCTTCATCAAGAGAGACATCAATCGATCCTTGCTACTCTGCTTCATGGTGGTGAGCTTGTATCATCCATGCCATCTTAGGCCGCTCGAAATCCAGAAACACTTGAGGCGCTTCTCGACTGCGTGAAAGTATTGACATCGAATGGGCTCCCGGACCATTTAATGTGGACCTGGACGTCGTTGATACAGGGGCAAATGATGGGCCACTGAAGTACTCTCTATGCTAGCACTTCGAAAGCTGTCGATCTAATTATTGAATCATCCCTGAGAAATGCCGGTCGAGACGAGCGCCTTAGTGTCGAAGCATGGATAGAAATTCATAACCCCGGAGCTAGCCGGGAACGTAGATTCTACGTCACTCAAAGTTCAAGTCCTGAGAGATTGTGTGGCCCATTCCGAGGCTGGAGAGACAGAGCATCAAACAAGAAAGGTTGGAATGCTATCGTATCAGCAGGACATAAACCGTCCGTCGTGATAAGAGGCCAGCTTACCTACCGTGCGTCTCGCATCACATTATCCTAGTTGCTGGACATTTGACGCTTTGACAACAACCCTGAGATCATGAGATTGGTTGCCGAGATTCAGGAATACGGCAGAATGATCAACAGGACAGCGACGCAACATGGTCTGGAGCAAAGAAGTGAGGAGAAGGAATCATTGGCCATGAGCATCGACGATACCAGCCGAATCAGAGTCCTAGCAACAGAGAACAAATCAGATCACTCGCGATTGTGGCGAGAATGGACTTTGCCCTTCCACTACGCAGCATTGTTCGCGATGCTAGGTAAGCCTAGTCTCTCGGCTAATTTAACGCAACTAATGACCAATGGTAGTTGGCGTCGTCGGACTCCTTTTGGCAGTGGTACTCTGAGTACAACCCCTTGTTTGCTTGGTGTTTGGTCCGTTGGTATCTGAATCCTCAATCCTATTGACCATGACAGCGACGGGGAGTCCCTTCTTCGGTGCCGAGGGGAAAAGAATTGGGAGTACACCAAGTCGTAAGCCGACGTGTTGTCTGGCGCGGTTTGTTGCCAAAATAATCAATTGCGCTCCTCTTATAACGTCAAAATTTGGCCCCGGAGCTCCATCCCAATGCTCGAATCAAGTCCACGGTTTCTTTTCAGCGGGGCTTTCTACGAGTCTTCGTATCGTCGATGCTTCCAAGTGCACGTGGGAAGTATTAGAAATGTGATAATGCAACCAGATAAGTCATTTCCTACCACACACACCTTTATCATCGCGTGTTCGCCTCCCTGCCTGATCATGGGCCATAGCACAATGAGAGACATTCCCAAAGATGCTACTCCGAAAAAAGCACCGATACAGCATTATGCGGAGATAAGCGGGCTACGAATCTCACGCCATGACTGCCATAAGATAGCTATGACGCTGCTGCCGCTTCCTCTGTAGTAGTAACATGATACACCCACCATAGCACTTGGAATCTCGAGCCCTGTAAAAGCTCCGCGTCATGGGTATCCAGCGCATATTGCTGACATCGATCAAGTAATGTAGTAACAGCCACGCTGCAGGGCTCAATCACAGCTCGTCTTGAACTCTTGTAGCATGTGTAGCTCATGATCACTCCGAGCATGGTCATTGACGCGCCCCTCAAGCCGATAATCTGTGCGGCACTGAAAAAGGTCGCAGCGGTAAGACCCCTATGGAGTTAGTTCGAGTTCCAAAGGTTGCCCTCCTTCATGAAAACTACATGCGGAAAGGGGATGGCCCACGAGACTGTTATCACCAAGGGATATAGAATTGCCAATCCTTTCCTCGAAGTAATTTTCATCTGATACAACAGAGACTGTAGGATATCTAGCTCGTTGAGTAGATTATCCCGCGCGACTTTGGCGTCCCAAAAAGTGGCAGGCACTTGCGCGCCGCGCTTCGCGTCTATCAGGCAGTAAGACCATGTTCCTGGTAAACGAGAAGATCCGTACTTACCATTTTCCAGAGCAAGATAGTTAAAGGATCGTGCTGTCGTGCCATTCAGTTGAGTATCGAACCGACAGTACTCGTGTATGTGGAAGATGGCAGAGCGCCTGTAGGACTCGAAATGTCGCCAGATTTCCCGCTCCCCCAGAACTGCAATTTCTAGAGGACGCGGGGCAATGGATGCCATAGAGGGGTCAAAAGGAATAGCATCGTTCCCAAGATCAGGCTTTCGGAGGATTGCGTGCGACTCGGACAAGTCAGGGCTGTCGGACATGCTGCACACTGTGCACTAGATGTTCGAAACCGTGGGTGTAAATGAGATTTAAATGGGCTTCTGCGATGAAGTGGAGGACGTTGATTAAGAGCGTTCCAACACGGTTTTTGAGGGGAATACCCCGAAGATGGTGCCTTGGCATGTACCAAAGTTCCTTATGTGCTTCCAATCATGGCGCAGATGAATTGGTCGAATGAGAAGCCATTGGATCAATTGATGTTCCGATCCCTTTGGACCTGACCCCCCGAACTGCGGCGCGCAGTACATTTCTTGGTACAGTCATCTCATCAATCTCATCCTTTAGGAAGATGGCGCTTCCGGCCGCTTCTCCCGGGGGGTCTATGGGGGGCCGAAACTGCGAAAGGGTTGTGGCCGCCATCACATTTATCGGGCTTATAACGCCGTCTATCGATATGCGCACAAACTGCGACCATGTGTTCAATTGGGGCAAGAAGGCTCATGTTGACCTTCCAATATTGGCATGAATGTCCCATCGGAGAGTCAATGGAACACCGGCTTGCTCTCACCACCCTCATCTCCGACTACCTCCAACATCTCAACCAGCTACCGTATGGTATGGTATATGAATGGGAATGCCAAGTTTGTGGGCTTGAAGGAGGTAACGACCGTCCTCAGAATATTGTCTCAGTTTCAGTAAGAGCAAGCTGCACCCGCCTCCACATTTGATTAATTTGCTTCTTCGAGAAACATGAGACTCACCAACGCAACAGGTCATCCTGACACATAAGAAATACAGTCCCAAACACAAGTCTGCTTCGTCTGAAGCGCGAAAACTGTGGCGGGTATTAAAATCATTGGCACACAATCAAGCATTTAGGTGTGTGTTTGGAGGGCGAATGCACTCCCTGAACATGTACCCCATGTGCGTGGCGGGCGACTTGAGAAGGCCGTTCACCTTTGGAGCGATGGTCCAAAGCCTTGCTATGGAGGTTCACGATGTTGTAAACATCGGAGCCACCACGGAGGAAGCTTTTATGAATACAGTGTAAGTCGGATTTCTCGAGTTTCGTTATCACACAGTATATATGATTTTGACGTCCCCCAAAGCGAACGCACAGCCGAGGTCGTCGGCATAATAGCTACACAAGCGAACAAATTTGCGATGGCTTCATCAATGAGAAATGCATTTTTAGGCGAGCGAGTCCAGTGTGCAGCCTCAGTGGCGCAAGGGATCACGCATACGGTATGTTCGTGATTCTTAGGAACGATAAATTCTAACATCGCCAATAGGTGGTGAAGTTGATGCAACGATACGAGCAGAAAACGATCAAGGAGAAGGAGTTCCTTAGGTGCATGGCTGGATCTACTGTAAAGGCTCGACGGTTGTATCAGGAGACGTACACAGCGGTTATGGCCCGAATCTCAAAGACTCTTGGGACAAGCAGTGAGTAATTGCAGTTTTCAATACCCTTAATGGTCCTCAAGCTGCTGAGAAATGGCTAATTGATAGGAAATCCTTCCGCAGAAGATGCAGCGGGGTCATGGAAGAGGTGCGGAAACTTGCAATACTTGAAAGCAACCTAGCATCAGGCTCCAAAAAGCTGGCAGATATTCTCCAAAAACAAAGAACACAAACGAACATATACATTGGGGCCTCAGG
This sequence comes from Pseudomonodictys pantanalensis, assembly GCA_019022785.1. Lineage (NCBI taxonomy): Eukaryota > Fungi > Ascomycota > Dothideomycetes > Pleosporales > Parabambusicolaceae > Pseudomonodictys > Pseudomonodictys pantanalensis. The sequence continues at coordinate 9,025 of JAFHBV010000465.1, read as the reverse complement.
ATTCTCAGGAGCGGGGGTTGCAGTGCTTTCTGGACTTGTTTTGTGGAGTGGTCCTGTAGGGTGGGCAGGGTACGCAATTTGGGGACTCGGAATTGGTACCGTCGTGGCAGCTGAAACCGGAGTGGCCTATGGTTGTCGACGCAGCACCAACAGCGCCCAGATGGAGAGTGGTGAGTGAACTCTCAGAGCCTAAATGAAACAGACAATCCTGACATTTCATTCACCTCGCAGTCAAGCAACAACGGCAGTCCGTCCAGAGAGCTATCTTGAGGCTAGGCATGTTCTCAGCGGCTGCTTGGATGAAGAATGTATGGAGACTGGATCTCAGCGCTATGGGCCGTAAGGACATGGAGGTTGTTTTAGAATCTCTTGGGGTAGATCGAGGGTTCTTTGACCCCAATGACTATCAAACAGCTCATCACCGAAGCGCTTATGAAGAGCTGGAGAGAATGAATCAGAATTTCTTGGATGGCATCGACAAGCTGTTCGGGGATTTGAACATCTCGAAGGAAGAAGAGTACAGTGAGCCAGCTGATTCACATACGGTAAAAGCTACTACCGGTGAGAGCTCATAGTTGTGATGCAACAGCTGGCATAGCGGAGGTTTCTATGCCGCTTATTCATTACAGGCGCGAGGGAACGGATGCGTTAGATTTAGGATACTCAATCAAAGCACGATAAAAGTTTGTTAGATCATAGAAGTATGTCAAGGATACTAATTGTGTCATCCACACCGCACTCGAACTGCGAAATCTTTAAGCGGATACACTCCTCGAAGCAAATTTGAAGTACTCGTGCCACTATTTGACTCTGATAACGGGCATGATAATGAATGAAACAAAATGAAAGCTCAACAACATGAGCAGACTGCCCCTCATTGTAAAAACACAATTGCGTCCGCGAACGGTGTACAACCTTTCTAGCTACTCATAGTGGCAAGTCCTCTCATACCGCAAACAAAATGCCCTCTTCCCGTGAGACTTGCCATTGACAGGAAATGCACACTTGCAAAAATCAGCCGCCGCCGGGAAATTGCTCTTCTTCACACATCGCAGTGGTTGTTGATGGAATACTCGCCATCACCATAATCAAACTGAAACTATGATCCCCCCACATCAGCAAAGATGTTCTTCACGGTCAAAAAATACGGAAGGAAGTTCTCCATGATAACAAATGGCTCCCCGCAGCTGTGTCCTGCGCTCGATTCGTCTGTCTTATAGACACCTTTGAAGTTGCACGTGTTGACGTAGATTTGGAAGGAGAAACTGCCCTGTTGGCTAGTTCCACCGCCTGGATTGACGGGAAAAGGCGTTGTGGTGAGTCCGATGGACATGGCGAAAGTCCATGCACCTTCACCTTGCAGCTTGCAGAAATTGTCGTGGGTTTCGAGTCGACACTATCAGATCATTCACGATTCCTGTATCAAGTGCAATTCAGGATAATTCTAAAGCCGTAAAACCCATTCTCGAAATCCGACTCTTCCCAATACAGATGCCGCCCTTGGGCTACCCCGGGAAGTCCAGAACGCTAGGTCCCGTCAAAGCTATGGCTGTAGTACGTTCGAATGATGAAATAACCACCCAGGCTGGGTACGGAAGCGCCCAAACTCGCTATGGACCTGCGCTTTGGTTTAGGGTCTTCATACCGATGGACAACAACAATTAGGCGCAGTGAAGAACTTAGGCGCGATTTCCAAGATTCGCGCAAGATTGATGTGCAAAGAACGAGTATGCGGGTGCCTCGGAAGTAATTCGGAAGCCCGAGTGGGTTTTGCTTTTGGAGCTAGTACAAGTTACGACTGTCCGCGAGTCAGAATTGTTTATTTTGGCTCTTTGGCGGGGTTGCTGAATTACCACTTCAACCGGCTAGTCCCCCGCTCTTCACCAGTATCGATCTTCATGAACTATCGCCAGCAATATGGTCTATCCCCGTCTTCTCGGTTTCTACTATTCGCTTCTCCAATTCACCGTCTTATCGCTTCAGGATGGCAATTTCTCTCCTAAAGGTCGAGCATTGCACCCTGTCGCCATCTATCAGACCACCGGCAATGTCAGCTCCGTCGCAGGCGGTGCTTCCCGTCCCTCCAAACCGAGCGAGCCGTTCCTCCTTACTGGACCCAACGCATCGGTCACCTATGATTTCGGGCAACTTGTAGCGGGCTTAGCCACTTTGAACTTCCAATCTTCGACCTGCAAGGGCGCGAAATGCTCCAACTACAACCTGCCAGCATTCAACTGCACGGGTGTCTGCCAAGGCCTTCGTATCGGTTTTACGGAATCTCCGTTGTTCGTCAACGAATGGGGCGGTACCGACTGGACGACCTGGTTCACCTTTCCGGATGGGTCACTCTACCTTCCTTTGGGACAGTTGGGCACCTATCGGCTTCCAGACAAGTGGGCGAGAGGTAGCTTCAGGTATCTTACCCTGTCCTTTGATGCAGCGACTGCGCCGGACACCCGCGTTGCGGTCGCCTTCGACAATCTCCGCTTCAATGCTGCGCCTATGATAAAGGACGAGAAAGCCCTTAGTTCTTATACCGGATACTTCCATAGTTCGGATGAACTTCTGAATAATATATGGAATGCAGGTGTTTACACTGTTCAACTCAATACCATGCCAGCGAATACGTCCTTGAACATATCCTACTTCTTCCTCGGGGGCGGCTGGGCTAACGAGCTTACCTCGACGAGTCTTACCGCGGACGATGCTTTCATCGCTGATGGTGCAAAACGGAATCGAAATCCCTGGTCTGCTGACTACAGCATCTTTTTCCGTACTGCTCTCGTTTCCCAGAACTATCAAGACATGCGCGCTTCGAGGAACGGGGTTCAGGCGAATTTCGTCCTTCAGGATCTCAACACCACTAGCGAGACATTTGGATACTTCCCCTACGCCGGATCCCCACTTGGCGACGCGTTTCGTGATATCCCAGCGCTTGGGTTTCCAATCTACAGCTCCGATACCTACCAGTGCTGGGCCATGCTGTCATTCATGGAATACTTCCTCGCGACCAACGACACAGCCTGGGCGGATAAGTACTGGCCACAAGTCATCCAGGGCATCACGGCCACCTATGCATTCCTCGATCCCACCAGTGGTCTATTCAACGGAACCCGGACTGTTGACTGGGGGCGTGATGGTCAAGGAGGTATGAATATCGCTCTCAACGCAATTTATTATCACACCCTGGTCACAGCTGTAAAGCTAGCGCCCCGCTTCTCAGCAGCAGGGAATACTTCGAGATGGCTTGAGGTCGCCAACCGGGTCAAGAAGTCCGCAAACGACCTCCTCTGGGATGACGCCGCCGGTCTGTTCAAAGACAACACCACGGCAGCCAGCGCACAAGTCTTTCCCCAGGACGGCAACGCCTTCGCCATCCGATACAATCTCACTCTGACATTGGCCCAGTCCCGCCGCATCGCCGACGCCCTCTCAAAGCGCCTCACCAAGTTCGGTGCCCCTTCCGTTGAACTCCGTGGCTTCATATCCCCGTTTGCTTCTTCCCACGAGCTCTTGGCACAATTCGCTTCCCGTCCGGGTGAGCCTGCGCCCGCGCTCAGCCTGCTGCGCACGCAGTGGGGATACATGCTCCACGCCTTCAGCAACGAGACGTGCATCGAGGGATATGCCGCGGATGGAACCCTTGGTTACGGCTTCTACGGCGATGCACCCGCGTTCATCTCTTTTGCTCATGCGTTCAGCACGGGGCCTACGTATGGACTGACAACATATGTCGCCGGTCTGCGCGTTGTCAGGGGCCTTGATGTTGCTGACGACGAGGGCGATTGGGCGTGGCAGCCTGGCGTCCAAGGAGCGGAAGTGGACAAAGTCAAAAGCGGGTTTGTGGCGCCGGGGGAAAGGAAGTTCGATGTTGAGTGGGAGCTGGATAAAAGGCAAGAGTTCAGGGGCGGGATCGAGGCTCCTGCAGGAGAGGTTGGGACCGTGTATGTGCCGAAGATTGCTAAGGATGCGTGTACTGCTAGGGTATTTGTTAATGGGAAGAAGAGGACAGATTTAGAACCTGATGTATCGGGCAAGTATTGGCGTTTTGGTGGGGTAAAGGGTGGGAAGATGGGTGTGGAGGTCAAGTATAAGTGTTAGTTGTACGTACCTGGGTTAGGGGAACAGTATCTATACTCCTCAATCTCTACGGTCGCCTCGACTCCAACCCTTCCCGTTGCTCAAAAGACTACCATCGGTACGAGGTGGCGGCCTTTTTTTATCGTTCGGCTTCGGAAACCGCTTTATGCTTGCGGAGCGTCGGCGTGGGGTCTGCTCAGCCGAGGACTTGTCCTGGGCTCTCTTAGAGTTGCTTCTTTCAGCTATAGAAAACCCGAAATGATATGTAGCTACATAGGATATGCATTCCGTCGCACTACGAACTGCTGAGTTACACTTTGTCATAATGAATCAACGCTTCCTCTGGTAATTCACTTGAGAAAGCGCCCCAATATCTCCGCGACGCCTACGGCTCGCTATAATGCTCTTTCAAACCCGGCCACTCGCCAATAGGTAGTCTCTGCCTAGATGCATCATGCCATCGCAAAATACTGAACCAAGCCTTGGGTCTGAGCGATTCACGATAGAACCTGAATTTGAGCTCAACGTAGATAGTTGAGCTAGAGAAGCTATGCGGCCACCTAAGAGTTGATGGTACGTCGAACTCGTACATCGCAGCAACCTCACAGCTATCTAATGCTTTGTTCGAGTGATTAAACTCTTCTGAGTTAAATGGTCAGCGTATAAACGTCGGTATTTTAAATATTGATAAGTGCATGCACTGTGTCTCGACAGTACCTTGGAGATACTGGTGTCCACAGCCTTCAGGAATTTTACAAAATACAATTTCGAAACATCTCCATAGATAGTGTTAATTGTGGGGGCATTGTTTTTGGTGTTTCCTGTGTAACATCACACTCGTTGTCGCATTGAACTTATGAAGAGGCAGTGGTCAAAATCACACGCTTCATCCGCAGCTGCTTAAAATCATCGTGTAGTATGACAAGTTGACATAGGTGCATCTGACTATTTAGACGCCGTACGGCTATCACTTTAACCCGAAACCAAGCTCCGGAGTACCTGAAGATCGCGATACATCCGTAGTCCCAGCTCGAGCAGCGTGTCGTTTAGCAGATCGTGTTGTACCAATTCAGGCTCGCTGGAACAAAGTCAGCCCCACGACGCCTCTAAAGCGTACCGAGCCAGCTTCCAGAGCCAGCTCCGGAACAGACAAATTGTCCGAAGACTTACCGATGGCATCATTGAAGCTGCAGGTGGAAATCACACAGCTCGAGACGATATTATAGAAGTTCGTATCGGCGCAGAAGCAAGTCGGGGACGTAGCGTTAGGGTCACAAGTAGATGAGCCTTGGTTTTTGGTGAGGCATGTTTGCTGCTTCATATGAGTACTGGAAACGACTGGACCCAAGAGGAGGGTGGAACTGACCATGCAGGCAGGAGCGCCAGAGATGTCAATTGCTGCGATAGATGCAGTCAGGAGCGCAAGAGTTGGGATGATAGAGAAACGCATAATGAACGATGGAACAAGTGTTTCGAGGTGAGCTCTTGTGGGTTGCAGTGAAAGGAAGATGCTATGTCGACAGGAGCACTTGGAGAGTAGGAAAGTCAGCTTCTTATATTCGTCCAACACCACCAAGATTAACCATTCATGGCAGTCTGCGGAATATTGTAGACATAATCTATTCCCAATCAATCACTCCACCGAACCGAGGCATGCGTTGGCGGTGCGACCGAGGCCCTTCTAGACATACCTATGACTGCGACACCACACAGCAAGGCAAAACATTTTCACATGAGAGCCAACATATCCTACCGACCTCGGCGGAAAACCACCGTCGCAATATATTTTCGACATGGTACGTTTGCTAGCGACTTTTTCCATGGAATAACCCCTGCGCCGATCCCCCGGATTTGCTCTTCCCCGGTTCTCGTGGTCGCTTCTTTCCGGATCTGCTTCCCATCTCGATAGCATCTCCGCACGTGCCGAATGGCATATGCGCAACCTCCAGAACCAGTTGCGGGGTTGCGGATTATGTGGGGTAAGAGCTTAGAGACTTAGCATATGAATTTGCACGGGTTGTAAGTCATGTTTGAGGGGGAATGCCTTTTCTAATTATCTAATTTCCTCTTAAATGATTTCGAAAGAATTTAATCGCCTAATCACGAAATTTTCCACCCGCAAAAGTTCTTCTGAATAAATCTTCTTCAAATAATTACATATCACCTATATCTCGACGTCCTGCTGAGTCTACGGCGATGCAATCCATCCAAGCCTCCACTAATACAGCGAAAGCAAGAACTTCGTGCAAATCCTACAAGAATCCTCGCCCAGCAAAACAGTCCTACTCTCTATGCAACTCGTCAACCTCCTTCTATCACAATCAACGTAGGATAGGGTCAGTCGGCGCGTGCTTGGTCTTATATGTGACCGCAAAGTCCGGCCAAGGGTGTCCAAACGTGTGGAAGTCCAGGGCGCGATTTACCTGGAAAGTCACAATCTCATGATCCCTACCATCCCTTCGGGCCAAGCCACAGGCCATGCGGTGGTTCAGTTGGATGATAGCCCTGCGTTTAATCATGATGGTGAAATGGTATTCTTCTGGGCCGTCCATCACCTCAACCCCGAGGTCCTTGGTGACCACGTAGGTGCTCGTGCTGCTATATTTAGTGAACTTGTGTTCGATTATGTTGGGGAGCTCGACAAATAGGCGAGGTCTAGGAGTATGCACTTCCTGCGTATTCTCTATGGTCAACAGGAGGGGGACTGCTTCGGTCGCATTGAGATGCTGGAGCGTGACCCGGAAGCGGTCGGGGCTAGCATCCTGGAGCTTGAACATGATGGTGTTGTTGGTGCCGGGCACAAGATACACAGTGCGCGCCGAGGTGAAGCGGAACTCGACTGGGTTCGGTGTGTCAGTCTTGGTGCGGCTATTGTCAGCTTTCTCACCATGTACGCCTTTAAACGAACCGTTGTATGCATCCATGTTGTCGCGCGAAGCCTTGGAAGCCTCACAGAGGACTCCGCCGGCATGGTCCGCACTATCAGCTGCCACTTGGTACGGAAAATGTTGGACGTCTGTAGAGGATGAGGCGATGGCCGCGGCTACCTGTGCTGGCGCTGGAGATGCAGTATCTGCAGATGGAGTCGAGGATGGGCTGCCGTTATCTGCCATCGCCGGTAAAATTTGGAATGGGTGGCTGTCGTCAGCCATTGCGGTAGTGTTCGAAGCGGAAAACGTGTCGAGTCGAAGGTTGTAATCGAGAGTGAGACTCGAGGTCAATCCAGTCGAAGTCGAAGTTGAATGTTGATGGTTCCTGGATGAGGATGATGATCAGATCGTTTTATACTAAAGGTAGGGCATCGTAGGACATCCATTGTAACCGACAGACACTTACACCCATCGCCGCCTCTGAACGAACGGGTTGTTCTCGACAACACGCGGACCGCGCGGCGAGGCGCGGGATCCAAAGGGGCATTGTCTAAGGGACAAGCATTTGAAAAGTGGCTTTGTCCTTCGGTGACAATGCTTGGGTAACGTGAAGCCGAGAGGCAGTCCCCTATCCGGGCTCGGGAGTCACGCCACGCCCGGCGCCATCGCGGAAACAACGTGCATAATAAGAATTGTTGGAAGCCAGCAATTGTGTTATAATCTTTCAAGTCCCGATGGTTCTTGGGGCTAGTTTTGGTCATATAAGCCTGACTCTAGAAGTCCGCAGGATTGGGCGGGTAAGGTAGAAGCTGACCACGGGTGGGTACTATGCACTTTGGACAACTCTGTAGGATATAGGCTGCTGTGGATAAAGTACGGCTGTCGAGCTTGTGGACTTGAGCTGGCAGTCAAAGCGATCCAAGCCTGATGAAGTGTCTTTCGTCACAATACATTTGTCAAGCCTACATATTATCGTTTGCTAGGAGAAGGTTCTAACCCACATTAGGTAGTGCTCGCCGACTTGGCTACTAGGTTGACTGGAGTGGTGTTTATTCTGCCGTGTCAGTCAATTGACTGCACAATGATTGCATCAATCAAGTAACCTTCAAAATGTATGGTATAAGGATCTCTGGCGACCGAGGCGAGGCGAAGCCGCATACTGGGACGAATAACTATCGAGAGTAAAACACCTGGCATTTGTTAATCGTGTCTCGGGGAGAATGAGTGATGGTGTCTGGCTCTTGAACGGATTGCTGCTTAAGATCTTGTTAGGGAACGTTGTTTTGCAACGTTTTGCCGTTATACCTCTGCTTAGAAACTTCAAGATTGTTTTTGTTCTTAGATGCACCTTTTGAAGTGGTGATTGTGACTTGACTTCTATCCTTCATACTGAGATTGCCTGCTATGTGATAATGGGTGTACTGGCGTAGGTTCCGGACGACCATGAGCGTTCACCACCACGACCTACGGCGTCCGCAACCGCAATGTCCAGCGCGGCAAACGCCGACATAGAGACGCAAACGACCTAGCCTCAAAAGTAGTTAGCCAAATGTAATTGCGTCGTGATGAAGTAAGAAGGCTGAAGTTCTTTCACGGGACTTGTCGCTTTTGTACTAGGTTCCTGAATAGGAATACTAGTAGCTCCGTGAGAAGGGACACATCCGACAGCCTCATCAACCATTCATCCACTTTCCTCCCTCCATCATTCGAAGCTATGGTTTTCAGAGTCCATTCAAACTTCACGATGTATACACTATCTCTTTGTTCGTGAACAACAATGCGATCGCCGCCACCTTGTTTGTAATCCCGAGTGCTGCTAACACTACATGGCGCATCATGCTTCTTGAACGCATGAACAAACTGCAGCGGGTGACATAATCACCTCTGGTGAATTCTGAAAGCGAATGGCGCAGTCTTTATGTTCGATTTATTTCCTGATAAGTCTTCCATCCTTATCTCATGTAAGCCAACTCGCAGCAACCGCGAAACCGTACGAACACAAATCATTTCTTATACCCATTCAGCTCTGAGACGCACGACAAAGCGACGATCCCTGTACGCGCGATAGACGAACC
>JAFHBV010000464.1:0-27738 GCA_019022785.1 Pseudomonodictys pantanalensis | reverse complement strand
GAGGTCGGCGTCTGGGGGTTCGGGGGGTAGTAGTCCCAAGTGGTGAAGGCACTGGGGCGCATGGTTGTGGGTTGATAGCATATCCGACAAAAATGCGGAAATTTCTGCCCGTCGGCGCCGCATGCCAAGGCCGGCACCGCTCTGGCGGCACCATCCCACAGGAACCTCGCACAAGGGGCGACACGCTGCTCTACCACGTGAAGCATCACGACCGCACTTCTTCCTGTTCTTTTCGCAGCAATTGGATGAAGGTGCAAACTCGTGCATCATCCTTTGAAAATTTATATGCGGGCTGACCTGGAATGACGGAAGCGGAGCGCCGCTAACGTTCCCCCGCAATTCATCCAGAACGACTGCTCACTTCCAAAAGCTACACGATGCCGCGTACCCCATACTTGAAGCCCGGGATACTGGGCAAGATCACGATGCTCGACAGTCTTGTGACGGAAAGATTGTGCCTTCGGCTCGTCATGCTGGCAAATAAGGGGGAATTGCTTCTTGGAGGCTCTTCTCTCGCTCCCAAATTGCGTAGAATTTGCAACGCAGATGAATTGCATTGACATGATTTCCACGGTGTCTGGGCTGTTACGGAGTTATCCTAACATAGATACAGTTTCTCCACATTAGCACTTCCCTACGTCATCTAGAGTAGATCTGGTCTAAATCCGAAAGGCATCCCTAAATCTTCCAGAAGTTTCCCACTCACCCAAAACCATACACGGTCAATTCCTCCACTGTCCGAGCAGCGACCATCATTAAATGCATGCAAACCCTCCGGCGATCTACAAGTCGACTGTACTATAACGGGGGCTATGGATTACGCATTCGTCGAACAATTGCCTGGGCATGGCTATCCAATGCCTGACCCGTTAAATGGAAACGCTGAATCCAAGGATCTGGGCTTCATCTAGGAACATCTCAGAATGTTCGTTGCTCACACCAACCCCAGCCAGGTGTCCGGCCGGTACTTGTGCTCTAGCCACCATGCACCCAAAAACCCTTGGTTATCAGTCGGAAGATATACCTTGAAGCAATCCGACCAACTCTCTCCGGCCGCTTCAGCTGATAGATTTCTCGCCGGTCCAAAGCTATCAATGAAGTAGAATGCCTGTCCATTCTTTTCGCCGTTCGAGTAGTATGTCGGGACTTCGGTGGCGTAGTGAAGAGCAATTGACACCCCACCAATAATAACAAGAAACAGGATCTTGAGTGCGCAAATAGCGATGACCCACCGCCTCTTGGATTGTGATATTTTTGGCACGTCCCAATTAGGCCGCCGCAGCCACTTGACGATATTCGCAAAGGCCGAGCCCAACAAGGCAATCAACACGGCGCCGAGGAAGAGCCAAAACCACCCTCCAAGCAAGATCAATGGCGCGAACATGACAATCCCAATCAGTTTCTCTGGAGTCGAAAGCATTGTCGAATCGTCGAATTGGTATGTCGGATCGCTCGTGTCATACCAGCCGCAGCCCGCATATTGCTCGAACAGAGTCGGCCACCCGCGGCAGTTATTCACCGCAATCGGACAGTTTCCGCCGGCCATGACATTTTTCCCGTAGGAAAGCAGGTTCGGCTTTGTGAAGGGCCAGAAGGTCATCATAACGAGGCTAGTGAAAGCCATCATGGCATCGATTGTCGCTACGGCGTCGAAGGGCGGCGGGGAGCGGAATATATACGGTATGATCGATAGAGTGAGAGCACCAATGGCTGATGGGGGCATAAAGCGGCCGGGGCCCTGAACTGTCGGTTTCTGGAGCGCTTTGCATGCCGAGATGAGAACCGAGGTGCTGCGAATTGTGTTTGTGGTCGTAAAGAACAAACCCCCAATCCATGTCTTGCTAGAGCCTGAGACTGTTTGCGGGCGAAGCATGCCTATAAGAGTCCAAAGTGCTGTAATGACTGAGTACCCTATACTTGCAACGAGGAGTGGCCATGGCGTGGGGACGGTATTTGCGGCATAGACAACAGCTATCGTGGAGTTGTGTGAAGAGTTTTGGGTGGCGGCTGTGACGGCGGCTGTGAAGTACGGCGAGGTGAAATTGTTGAAGGCATCACTGATGGTTTGATTGAAGCGTGTTGTGTTTGTTAAAGATCGCGAATCCAATCGATGGGATAAGGTGGCCGTGAGACCGAGTCCCGCAGGAATCAAAGAAGACGGAACCACACCCGCAATTCAAGACGCATGAAGAAATCGTCGAAGAACATCCAGGGACCGGCATACTATATCTCAATTGAGTTCAATTTCGCTTTTACTCGAACTCTGTTTATTTTTCGATTTTGTGGCGGAACGTATCTATCGTGGTGGCTGGAAAAAGGGGAAAACCACCATGTCCCGAAGCGAGAAGCAAGTGAGGCTGAAGCGAATTTATTATAGTTGGGTTAAACATAAAAAAGGAACTCTAATAGATCTGACCGTGTCAGGTGCAATAACGATTTTAGACCTTCATCCACGCCAAAAAATTAAGCGCGCCCCCAACGAACGTGTGTGTTAGTCTAGTTACTTCAGCCCCAGCAGTTTATCTGGATAACATGGCAAGATTACTCTACAGTTTCTTCTTCAGGCGCACAGAGACGATGCCTTAGCTTGCGACACCGGGCTCTTCGCTCAGATTTAGTGATGCCGATGGCCGTAGCGTCCTTACATGCATCATCCTACATTCGATGAGACTCGAGCTCCAGGATGCACAATGGGGCGTGGGGTTGCTGGACATCAAAGTGCAATCTAGGGTCCACGGTCTTGCATCGCCTCTCGCGCGGGAAAGGGAGTTAGAGATTAGACCATGCGGAAGTGAAGTAGCGAATTGTATCCTGAGTGTTCTCGGGATGGTTTGCCCTTCCGAAGACTTGCGTTTGCCTGGCCTTATTTCCGAATTTCGCCTTCTCCCCAGAGCGTCACCTCTGCACAACCATACACAAGCAAGAAGGAAAAGTATGTCATATATAAACTATGAACTCCATCCACAGATTCCAATGAATTTTCAGTGGAAGACAAAACGCGGAAAGCCGTGCTGGCTTTGATGATGACCAGCCCATAAAAGACGAAGCAAAGGAGACAACCGCAGCAATGCGAGCCCACAAAACATTATGCACAAACCCTCTTACGCGACCATCCACCAAGCACCCGCAATAATAGCAATAAGGACAAGTGTGGTAAGGAAGCCAGCTCCAGCCTTGTCGCCCGTCGTGATGCCATCGAAGGTGATGGGCGCCACCTGCGCCTCGCCACCAGCAGAGGGGTCGCTCTTAGAGACGCCACCCTTGGTCTCGGTAACGGGGCCGGAAACGTTAGCGATGAGGAGGTTCTGGAAAATCTCCATGGCCGCCATTTGCTCGCCGACGCCGTAGCTGCCGTCCCAGGTAGCGCCGTTTGTCCAGCGAAGACCGCACGTCTTGCCGTCGTCTCCGCCGCTGCATTGCTGGGCGGCGGCCTGGGCAGAGGCCTGCATCCTGGGCCACAGCATGTCCTTTGTCCACGGGGCGACGAGCATGGTGTAGCCCATCCATCGCGAGAGGTAAGCCTTGAAAGAGCGCTGGTCAGTGTTACATTTTCCGTTGCTCTCGCAAGCCACTTCGAACATGACGTTGTTCTTGAAGAAGACGTCGGTGGCGTTGATGACGCCCGTCAATCGAGCCTTCCATTGGTCGCTTTGCGTCTACAATCATTAGTTAACGGTCAAGAGAACAAGATAGCGAGATGACTTACAGCATTCCACATGGCGGCGGCACCGGCCATGTGAACACCGGCATTGTACGTCCATTGGATGTGGTTGACGTCGGTGCAGTTCTTCACATCGTCCGTGCCGTCGAAGTAGTGGTAGTCCTGGCTCATGAGACCAACGCGCTGCTCCCACTCCCAGGTCCTCTCAACCCAGTCAGAGTAAGTCGTGTTGCCGGTATATTTGAAGAGACGAGCGCCGATATTGATGAAGCATCCATTGGAGATGGTATTGCGATAGGTGTAGCCGTTGTTAAAGGTGAAGATCTGCCACTTCAGTCCACCACCGCACTTGTCAGTGTTCCAGCGAGGAGCTTGGGTGTTGAATACGGCCTGGGCAAGGGAAAGCCATGACGGGCCTTGGTCACTAGGAAGATCCGGCAGCACATTTTCGGCGGCTGACATGGCGGCCATGCCCCAAAAAGCCTGATCGTCGTTACCGAGTGTTTTGGTCTGATTCTGAGGCATGAAAGCATTGTAGTCGCCAATCTGGTGCTGCATAGCCTGCACAGTGATGTTGTTGTACTGATCGTCGCCGGTGTAGTACCAGTAGTCGATGAGGCCGTTGAACATGGCACCCGCTTCCCACCAGTAGTAAGGATCTGGAAGATTACCGGGTACGTCTCCAAGCCGGTCACCAGTGTACCATTTGCGCATGCCGGCTGCGGCTATCGCGGCGGCAGCCTTGATAGAGTCTACAGTGAGTTAGCGCGCATTCGAGGCAAATTTATCATGAAGGCGGACCTGGAGAGTTGATGTCCAATTCAATGGCAGCCGCGCCCGAAATCAGCAGGGTCGAGGCGCCCAGGGCCCCGAGGGCTGATGATGGAACCTTCATGGCTACTATGTAGAATCCAGTGCGAACAAGGTCGGTTTCTTTATCCAAGCAACGTTAACATGCAAGCACCGGGCCTGGCGTCTTTAGAAGATGTCCACAGCGAGATCCCGCACAGGACGATTATGCGATGTTTCAAATCCCGTCCAGCGAAAGTAAGTCCCAAAGTGCGCGTGGGTACGGTCGGGCGTATGTGAATGACGTTCGGCGGAAAACGAGCGACGGGGTCGCAGCGGCGGTTCGAAGCAGCCGTCTGCGCTCGAGGGTCACGGTACGGCGATATTAGAGGCTATATTCACAGGTTCGGTTGAGCGAGCGTTGCCGGCGAGAGGCGCAGTGTGGGAGAGAAGCGGCGTGCCTGAGTTTTGTTGTCGTGAAGGTTGGCAGTTCAGGAGACCGACGCAAGTGGGCGCAGTCGTCGTAAACCCCCGGAAGCGCCAAGCCGACCTGCAAGCACGAGATGCCCTGCTGTCCAACCCTTGGGAATCCTTGTACGGAAAGACACATGGAAACGTCACAATCACCCCTAACAGCGCTCACTAGGCTACTTGCAGATTCAATACGCAGATGTGGATGACTTGCGCCGTTCCTTACAGCTCTTGCGGAGAGGTGCTGCGTACGGCGTCTCAGCTGGCGCTTCAGAGCCGCGACCACCACGCGCTCAAAGAGGTTGTCCGAGGAAGAACAGAATTAGCAGCGGGCGATCCATTGTCGCCACGCCAAGCCCGACAAAGGGACGCTGGAAGTGGCCGTTTGGCTTTGCTGATGAGTGCAACGTCGTAATCGGGAGGCTGAGGAAGCGCACGTGACCAAACAATAAAAAGGTGTGGCGCGGGTGGAGAGACCAACAGGCGGCGTCATTCGCAGCACAACGCAGCAACAAAGCGTTCGCATGCGCAATAAAGACAGGAACGTCCCTTGAATCTTTGGCAACAGAACTCACTCGACGGCCTGAAAAAGCTGCACCCTGCACGAGCCCGACGGCCGGGATTTATTCGCTGAAGCACAAAGTTCTCGCGGCCACATCAGCCTCACCTCAAACCACTTTCAAACTCGCCCGTTCCAAGCCAAGCAACTGGGTGTCAGTCGCCCGAATCTCCCGCCTTCTTCCACCAACACCCACCCTCATCTCCAGACAACGCACCCTCATCAACACCACGCCCAAGCACACTCTATCGCACACCACGCCTGTCGCATACCCTCACTAAACCCCGACATCCATCCACAGCAGCCATGGCCGACCGCGAGCAGCCCTACGACCCGTACATTCCCTCTGGCGGCGCCGGTGGCCAGCAGGGCGCCCAGGGCCAGGGCGGCAACCACCGCACCGCCGCTCTCCAGGCAGTATGTCGCTCCCACCAGTTCTACACTCTCGCCGCAGCTACCGCTCTCTTTCGACATGGTCGCCGGGCGTGACCACCGGCGGAAGCGAGGGCTGAAGTTGCAGAGAGCTGGCATCACCAGAGTCTCTGCGGCATCGCCCTCTTCCGCGCTGAAGTCTGCCCGTTTCCAAGATGCCGTGGTCCTCTCCCGGCCACGTCTACGGACTCGAATTCCCGTGCACCTGTTGCGTTTTTCGTGCGAATCACCTGCTAACGTGAAGCCTAGGAAATCGACAGCACCGTCGGTATCATGCGGGACAACATCAACAAGGTCTCAGAGCGAGGCGCACGTCTCGACTCGCTGCAGGACAAGACCGACAACCTCGCCGTCTCCGCCCAGGGCTTCCGACGGGGCGCCAACCGCGTGCGCAAGCAGATGTGGTGGAAGGACATGAAGATGCGCATGTGCCTCATTGTCGGCATCATCGTCTTGCTCCTCCTAATCATCGTCCCTGGTACGTTTCCCGCGCTTCGGCTATCCTGACGGCGCCGTGCGAGATGCTGACTCGGCCGCAGTTGCCGTCACTCAGAGTAAATAGTCAACCTCAACGAAACACCGCCTTACGTCAGATACCCACGAACATTACCGAAAACATCTAATCGAACGAGGAGTGGGGTTGCGCATTGAGGAGAGTTGTCGCGGGAGCTGTGAGCTGCATCGGCGGTCTGCCACCGATGGTCCTGTAGGTTTACGTCGACGGCGAATTTGGAGCGACGGGTTGGGTTCATTTTTGTCTTTTCTCTGCATTCGGCTGCCGGGCCTGTAGCCAGACGGGTGGGCCAGAGTATTGTTACGGTACTCTTTGTCCTCTCATTCCATAGAAGTGCGCTCCAGGCATGGCTGATGGATGACCACAATGAAGTTTTACAAGAATTGCATTCAGAGCTATCGGACATCCGAGGTCATTTTCATGCGCGTGCTGGTACCTCAATGTGTATGCAGCCGCCCAGTTTAGCCAGTATCGTGAAGGAATGCCATGCTGCTGCACCGATGCAGTGCCAATGAAAAGCCGCAGCACCCCGGTGATGAATTCCTGAGGCTCCGAGAGATCCAAGAGGACCCACACCAGCTGCAGCCCGTCAGGCGCCTGCCAGACACCAAAGCTGAGCGCATCATTTTTTGGCAGGAATTTTTTCGTAGAGGGCGAGCGGCCAATCACGAGCGGGGACCCCGGGCTAATGTACAAAGTTATCGCGCCACTTCTGCGGGGAGACAGAATGGACGGCTGGGTTGCGCTATCGGAGAGCAGCAGAAGCGAAATTTGTGCCTTGACGCAATTGCTTGCCCAGGGCTTTTATCTCGGTGTGTCTCTTCCTTCCCACCCCAATTCACCCATTCGATCCCCGCAGCGCCATCCGAGAGCTCTGGAGTGCTGCCCGCCAGCGAGACAGTGACCATGCAGGGCGTCGTGCGCAATGGTGCTCGACTGGCAGCACGCTCGTGCCGTCGAGTCACGGCGGCTGCTGGAGCTTCACGCACCCACCTCCCACGAGCCCTCGTAACCACGTCGACCCGCCTGTATACTTCGGCCGCCGACAGTCGAGATGCCACCTCGATGCGCTCCGCCTTTCTCAGCTTGCTGGGCAGTGTGAGTTCGCGCCGCGAAATCGACCAGTACCTCGCCCAGTTCCGCTCCGTGTCCTCGCAGCAATTCGCCGTGGTCAAGGTCGGCGGCGCCATTCTCACAGACCACATCGACACGCTATGTCTTGCCCTGCAGCNCCTGTATGCCATGGGGCTGTATCCCATCATCGTGCACGGTGCGGGGCCCCAGATGAACAAGCTGCTCTTGGACGCCGGCGTCGAGCCCGAGTTCATTGACGGCATAAGAGTCACGGACAAGAAGACTCTGGGCATAGCGCGCAAGCTATTCTTGGAGGCGAACATGGACTTGGTGCTGAAGCTCAGGCAGGACTGGGGTATTCCCGCTAGGCCCATCACGGCCGGCGTGCTACAGGCCGATTACCTGGATAAAGAAAAGTGGAAGTACGTGGGCGATATCACAAAGGTCAACTCTAGGCCGATTGTGGATGCCCTCAAGGCGAAGGAGCTGCCCATCCTGTGCTCCATGGCCGAGACCGAGGACGGGCAGATTCTGAACGTCAATGCCGACGTCGTGGCAGGCGCTCTGGCTCGGTCTCTGGAACCGCTGAAGATTGTATACCTGTCCGAGAAGGGAGGACTGTTCAATGGCGAGACGGGCAAGCTCATCTCGACCATCAACTTGGACGAAGAGTACGATACCCTGATGCAGCAGTCATGGGTCAAGTATGGCACCAAGCTCAAGATTGTCGAAGTCAAGAAGCTATTGGACGACCTCCCACGGACATCGAGCGTCGCTATCATCCACCCGCAGTACCTAGAGAAGGAATTGTTCACACATACCGGAGGTGGGACGCTGATCCGAAAGGGCGAGAGCATTCAATCCGTCTCCAAGTTCGAAGACTTTGAAGATGTTAGCACCCTCCGAGAAGCCCTTCTGCGAGACCGGGAAAGCTTAGACTCTGGGGACGTCATTGACCGGTTCCTGAACGACCTCAAGACCCGACCCTTTGAAGCCTTCTTCGACGATAACATGGGTGCTGTTGCAGTCGTCTTCCCACCCACCGCTGATGACGGATTCGCACAGCTATCGACCTTCACCACGACGAAAGACGCTTTCCTAACCAACGTAGCGGACAACATCTTCGAGCGGATGAAGAAGAAATATCCCAAGATGTACTGGACAGTAGAGACACAAGACGAGAACCTCGGCTGGTTCAAGGAGAAGGCAGACGGCACACTGCGTCGGGACAAGGAGATCTTCTGCTTCTGGGGATCTGCTAACCCGTCAGAAGTCGTTTCATTGATGAGCGAATTCTCCCAGCATGGACGTGCCATGTTTGGCGATCACAACCTCGAATCGCAGCTGCGAAGAGCAGCTGACTTTGCTGCCAGCCTCAAGCATGGGCAGCAGGCACGTGCTTACTCCACAATCGCCGCGGGATCGCGAGCAATGGGCAGCACATCTAGGCCAACATTGAGGACCAGCAAAGCAGCGCCTTCATCTCGAGGCTTCGCCACAAGCGCCCCCCGCTCAGTCGAAACCACAAACCCCAACCCCCCGTACGGCATCAAATTCAAGAGCAAAGACTGGCCCTCCAAAATCGCCCTGATCGGCGCGCGAGGCTACACCGGCCAAGCGCTCATCGACTTGCTAAACCGCCATCCCAACATGGACCTCCGGCACGTCTCCTCTCGCGAGCTTGCCGGCAAGAAGCTAGAAGGCTACACAAAACGTAACATCACCTACGAAAACTTGTCCCCCGAAGACGTCAAGAAGATGGCGGACAAGGGCGAGGTCGACTGCTGGGTCATGGCGCTTCCCAACGGAGTGTGCAGGCCATACGTCGATGCTATCAATGAGTCCGGCAAGGAAGCCGTCATCATCGATCTGAGCGCTGACTACCGCTTCGACGAATCCTGGACTTACGGTCTCCCTGAGCTTGTGGACCGCAGGAAAGTGGCGGATGCTACGCGGATAGCGAATCCGGGGTGCTATGCTACGGCCGCACAGCTGGGTATCGCGCCGCTGCTTGACTTCATTGGCGGCCAACCCACCGTCTTTGGTGTCTCTGGCTATTCAGGTGCAGGCACGAAGCCCTCGCCCAAGAACGATGTCAAAAACCTCGAGAACAACATCATCCCCTACAGTCTAACGGATCACATCCACGAGCGGGAAATTTCGGCCCAGTTGGGCATCGACGTAGCTTTCATCCCGCACGTGGCTGTATGGTTCCAGGGTATTCATGTAAGCCCTCCCCACTCCATTCCCTTTATCCCACCCTCTTCCCGATCAATCTCCACTTCAATCTTCTCCTCCCCTCTACTCTGTTCTCGCACACTAACCCCCCACCCAGCACACCATATCCATACCGCTAAACCGCACCATGACTTCTCGCGACATCCGCAACATCTTCCAAGAGCGCTACGCGGGCGAGAAGCTCGTAAAAGTCGTCGGCGAGTCGCCCCTCGTTAAGAACATCTCCGGCAAGCACGGGGTGGAAATCGGTGGCTTTGCGGTGCACAGTTCCGGCAAGCGCGTTGTGGTTAATGCGACGATTGATAACTTGCTCAAGGGAGCCGCCACGCAGTGTCTGCAGAATATGAATCTCGCGCTGGGGTATGGCGAGTATGAGGGGATCCCGTATTGAGTTTTTGGCGGGGAGTTGTGGTGAGGGTGGAGGTGGAGCGTGTATCGTGTATCGTGCCAGCGAGGAGGGCAGATGAGATGAGGTAGACGCCGCCGCAAGGGGAAATCACGACATTATGCCCGTCTGGCGGGCGGGCGCAAATGTAGGTACTAGACGAGCGAGCCGGTATCTTGTATATATTCTTCTATTTCGCACGGAGTCTAGGCATAGTAGACAGCGGTACGGGTCTCTCTTCATCCGTGGGTCAAAAAAGTGAATTGATTACATACAAACGTCCTTCCACATCCTCCGGAAAGCCCTCCATCAATCAAGTATGCCTGGTCTCAAACTCCTTCGTCTTACAAATGCACATCTGCCATGGGGCATCCAGAGACGAAGTTCACGTCACAAACGAGCGCAAAAGTAAAAGTGAACCCGCTTAGAAGTAATAACTTAGACGTAGGAAGTACAGGTAGCCCTTAGTGCTAGAATATGTTAGCTATTTTGATATGAGTCTGGGGGGAGGGGTCTTCGTGGCTAGCACGGTATCAAACACAAGATGATTGAACAAAGTGGAAGGTCCAAGCCCTGGACCTTGGGGAACGAATCAGCTATTTAGATATAAAGTATAAACTATTTATTATCTTAATTAAAATCTCTCTTCTTTACTATTATACTCTTACGCGTAGTATGCCTTATTTTAGGTAAAACGTAGATGAAGTTGGTATATGGCGTGGCAAAGATAAGCATAGCGTATTTTACCACTAAGTTCCCATGCCTGATGCCTGAGGCCGCTACACATCTCTTTCTCTCGTGACCATCGTGAGAACACGTGACCATCGTGAGAACATTATACACTATCCACTATACCCAGAATATCTACATCTCCTCTACTTCATCTGGAAGAACGTTGCCATTGAACTCGTGCTGATTTGGCTGCTTAAAGCTGCTCGTCTGGAAAAGACCAGCCCCACGCCTCCGCCTCCGCCTCCCGAATCGTAGCCTCATTCAGCTCCTCGGAAGATGATGCAGGTCATCTGTCCTACCACCTCAGAGACCCGCTTCAATCACAGCCAAGCTACTGCCCACTGGATTCTTCCACGCTTTGATCATCAATTTTGGGTCCGTACTTTCCAATAATTCTTTCCATTCGCTAAGCTCCCTCTCTTGACTGTTGAATAACTGAGCCATGGTGAGATCGCGCACTCTGAGTTTTGCTTCTTCATGTGGCCCAAGTGTGCCAAAGGGGGGGAGTATGGTGTCCATAATAACAATGCGGGCCTGGGGATTCGGCCCATCACGAAGAGCAACGGCGAGCTGCTGAAGGATCTCGCGAGCGCGAGCGGTGGGCCAATCGTGCAGAATCCTGCGTAGGAGATACACCGAAGGAACTGCCACAACGTCATCTACATGTAATTTTGGTTGCGGGTTGAAAAAGTCGTGTGCAACAAAGGTGATGCGCGATGACAGTTGCCGGCCTTCCTCTCGCGATGGCATGGCCTCCTCGGCTTGGGAAACAATACCAGGCCCCGCCACCACCACCTCTGGCAGATCCTGCACGATGAATCGCAAATCCGGGAATTTTTTCGCAAGTGCGATGGAAGCCTGAGCTGTAGATCCCCCCACGTCAACTACTACCGCGTTATGGCCCAGTCCTCCCCAGCCGAACCCATCGACTAAGTGTTTCAAATTTAGAGCCTCACTGCACGATAGGGCCCTCATATATCCCGCAAATTGGTCTGCAAGTCCAGGCGTTGCTTTGAGATAGTCGAAAAACGGGTGGTCTGTGGCGAGGGCGAGGTTGAAAGCTGTATGGTGTTTGACATCAGTGTCGCCCCATCGCGCAGTCGCTTCGTCCATCTTAGACGCCGCGGGTGACAAGTACACGGTCACGAATTTGACCCAGTCGCGCAGCGATATATCCCTGGCAAACTCCGCCGACAGATCTGTGTGGAAAATGCTCGATCCGTCCTCCGTTTCTCGAAAGAGACCGCTTGTCATGGCCATGCGAGCAACAGATTGAAGCCGCGAAACAGGCACGCCTGCACGTGTCGAAAGCTCTGCGTAGGAAACAATCTTCTCAGACATATCTCCCGAAGAAGACGTGGGTATGGGAACATGGGTGAAGATATTGAAGTGGACGAGCCAAGCCAAGCAGGACATGGTGTGATAGCCGACTTGATGGTTCTCCATAAGTTGAGCTCCCGTGAAGACCTGTGTTCGAAGAGCATATGTTGCTGAGACGATAGCATTGCGCGATTCGATATGTTGTTGCTCCGTTATCGATCCGGGTTTTGTTTGCTCCAAGTTTTCTGCTGCTTCCAGAATTTGACGCGCAAGTGACACCAATGAAATGGACTGGGACATTTTGGATTCGTCGTTGCGAAGAGACGAGATCTTTTGGACGCTTGAAAATGGACTGTGACAAGTTTCGATATTTCGGTAAGCTAAGGTTGGCGATTTCGGTCAGTCTTGGTGGGGATGCATGCCTCTCTTATTAGAGTTGTCTGAATAACCATATCCGAAGAGGAGAGCCGACAAAAAGAATAGTGTGCCCAGTTAGGAAGTCAGAGCCAGCTGCTTGCACAACATTGGATATTACCCAGTAGAGCTCCGCGCGCTACGGTCACTTCGTTTTTTCCGCTATTAAACCAACAGCCCGTTTTACCTATAATTCGGTCCGCCTTAGAATTTAGAGTAAATATAAGAGCTCTTATATAATTTAAATCTAAAGGTCCAGGGCTTAGACCTTCCCTACTTGTGTTCCATCATTTTGTGTTTGATACCGTGCTAGCCACGAAGACCCCACCTCCCCAGACTTATAATTTAAATCTAGTCTTAATTTATAACTCAAATAGTAAAAGTAATACCTACTTCTTTATAAGTAATTAAGTAAAAATTAGTTAAGCTATTATAGTTTAAACTATATATAAGTAGTATATACTCTCCTAATATATAGTATATACTATCTAGATATGTGTAAAGTATACTAAAATATATATAAGCTACTAAAACTAAAGTTTACTCTACTAAAATTACTAAATACTTATATAATAATAATCTTATATAAAGTTAGAGTAGAGATAAATTTATTAAGTATATTTATATAAAGTTATTATATCTCTAACTAATATTTATAAGTAGTAGTAAAGTAGATAACTTACTTATAAGAGTAACTCGCTTATAAATTATATTAAAGCTTAAGTAAGATACTTTTACTCTTTATCTTATAACTTTTTAATTATATAAGCTAAATTAAATATTTTTTATTTTAATTATAGACCTAAAGAAGGGCTTTAAATAAAAAAATTATTAAAATAGCTTTTATATTAAGAGAGTTATTTAGCATTAAATATTAGATTCTTTTCTTAGTAAAAGTAGCTAGTAAAGTAGTAGAGTACTTTAAAACAACTAAGCTTTCTTTAAATTAAAGAAATCGTATAGCGTATAGAGGAAGGCGCCGTAGAGGGATTAGGGTAGAGTGGCGATTATAGTAGGCATATAAAGGTCTGCGCATCTTAGATTATCTAGTTGAATTTTTAGATTTAGGATGTAGGCGGTGTTGAGTTTGCGATCGGCGGGGAAGTACGGGCGAACGGTATATGAGAGGGGTATTAGCGACGGAGTAGGTGGGCCTGTAATGAGCCGTGGTGATGCTAATGGTGGTTCCGTCAAAGGCTCAGGTACTGGTGGGGGGTATGGGGGGAAGAATTTTATACCTGGAGGTCTGGGTCTGATGCTTCAATCTTCATAGGTAGAGGAGCAGGACTAGAGCAGGAAACGGGGAGATGACACTATCTACATCATTATTCGAAACATAAACCCTGTCTTCAAACATCTCTCCACCTCGTCAGACGTCTCGGAGGACTCGGGCGGTGTCGACGAAAGGCCCGGTGCGTCTGTCCGTAGCTTGGGAATTCCCAGGAACTCGTCCAACACAGTCGTTTTGTATCCTGCTGTCTGAAGCAAAATGTCTACAAAATCCGTATGGTACTGCACAATTTCTGCCCCAGAATTCCTGTCTGCAATGGAGAAGATATCTTGGGTTCCGGGTTTCCTAATTGATCTTCCCTCGAGCAAATCGGTGCCGGCGCGACGCATTATCTGGAACAGAAGTCGCTTTTGAACATATTAGAATTCACGTGGTAGGGTTGTATGGAGATGTACGTACCGTGTCACTGTATTGACGAATATTGTCTGGCATCTCGTCGAGTTTGGCGTCCGACAAAAAGGCCCCTTGAAGCTGTATCATTTTCTCCAGACGTTCTTCATCATTGCCAGTTCGGAATTCAGAAAACGCGGACCGTAATCGCATTGAGATCATTGTGACCAAGGTGATGGTGGTGTTCCTCATTTCGCTCCCACTGCCAGGTTTCGTAATCCGCGCTTCTGTCTCGGCCAATGCTTCCAGATTTTCCAGCTCCGATCCATCATTTCTGGAATATACCATTCGGCGAGCATGTAGAAAAGTTGGCGAGAGCTCACAGTGTTGCAGAGGCCCGGACTCGTGGAGAATGTCGACAAGTCTGTCGAGCACGTCGCACACAACCAGCGGCTCAGTGAAGCAGCGGTTCGCAATCTCGAGAAGCGACCTAATGCAGGCAAAGACCTTGTACAAATCGTTGGCCTTCAGACTCTTCATTGCCATGTTAGTGGTAAATGAAATGGTAGAATCCAGCGTAGGACGACGAAGCATGCGGGACCATATGTACAATGCAAAGTTGAGATGCTGTAGCGCAGACACCCAGTCACGGCTGAGCAATCCGACCTCCGAGAGATTGAAATGAAAAATCATTTTAGTCTCTGCGGTGTTACCGCCGTCGTTGACTTCGGCGTCGAGAGCGGACCCCAGTTTGTTGCGCGCCTCATCGAATCTGTGCTCCCCCAGCAGCTCTTTGAGCTCGGATCGGAGTACACGCCTCTGGAAATGGAGAGATTGGAATCCCAGTCGGCGCTTGGTATCAATCTCTTCGGATACTCCGGTCATATCCATCCCACGAGGGTGAATAACATGCATTCCATGTTCTCCCGACTCTGAAAACGTTTCAAAAAACGCTAGAGACTGGTCGATCAGGCCTTGGACATAAAGTTGATCCTCTGAAGGCGGGCTGTCCAACTGAACACGGTGATCTCGGATCCAAAGAACACGGTTTACGTACGATTCGGATCTAGCAGGATCAAGAATAGTGTATGGCCAAAGCATTAGTGCCAGTTTCAGGATCTCCTGTTGGGTTACAAGTCGGACCATGGTCTGAGTGTGTATGATAGCAAGGCCGGGGTCAACTGAGCCGGTGATGTGCGGCCCATTCTCATCGAATGTCATCTGGAATGTCCAGGCCTTAGGGCGTTGGCTAGACTGGACGAGTTCTTGCTCGTACCGGCGCTGATCTTCCTCGTCACCTTCCCGCTCCATCTTCTCCCAGTACCGGTCAAGAGCTTTGTCCCAGAAGTCGACAACCACCTCAGTTCTACTCGAATCAAAAGCAAGGCCCCATTGCAGCGCAAGGATCAGCCGAGAGGAGCTTTGCGTTACGGCAGTGCCAAGTAGCCGTCGCGATACCAAGATGCCCACCGCCGTAAGGTAGTTGTTAAAAGCGAATTCGACATTGGATATCATCGTGTCTAGGCCATCACTCCACTTCTTCCCCTGCCACGCCCATTTGTTCGTCGTATAATCTTGGAAGTAGACGAACGCATCTTTGACCGAGTCTAGTGTCTCTCCCCGAAGCTTGGTGCGAAACGCGAGCGTGAGAAGTGGGCTCATTGATAAATAACCCAATTCGGGTCCATTACCGTTGTCAGGATGGCTTGTTTGCTGGAGGAAGCGGTTTTGGATCAGGTAGTCAAAAAACGGTGAAAGATGCTCTTCCAGCGTTTCGACAGAGTCAAGGAGCGGCTCCGGCCAATCTCCAGATGCGATTCTCAGGTTCACTACACGAGTACTGTATTCTCCTGAGGTTCGGTATCTTTGTTCGTTGTCCCACATGAGACCGTATACTGCTACCGCCGCTCGGGGCAAATATTCCCAAAACAGTCCAATGGGGTGAAGGTATGGGTTTTCGATAGTTAACAGTTCTTGAATCGCTCTGGCGCCATTTCCGCTATCCTGTTTGAGCCAGTGGAATTCGATTTCAATGGCATTGCCTTCCATGAGTGAAAAGTAGTAGTCCTTGACGGAATTTGTCTTTCTTCCGCTTAGGTCGTGCATCAGAAGCTGGATAGCCAGTGGGTTTCCGGCTGCCAAGGAGACGGTTTTTTCGAAATAAATCAACGTATCGGGGTCGATTGCGGGTAGAGTATTCGAATGAATGGCGAGAAGGTCGGAAGCAAATGCCGTACACGGCACCATATCCATCCCCGTTAAATGATGTGTGAAGATCTTCAGCGCTCCCATTCTCTCCGGAACTCTAGAACTGATAATTACCAGAGTTTTGCCGCCAACTATCTTGGCAAGGAAGTTAACAATGAAGTGCTGACGGTCTCGAGGCGTTTCCAGGTATCCCTCCTCGAAACTGTCGAACATGAGGGCGTACCTGTTGGCTCGTAGATGCTGGACAACCTTGGCCGTGATAAATTTGTCGTCATCAGTATCCAAGTCACCGAGGATTTCGAGGTGTATAACCTTGCAGATACTCGCAGTATTCAGGGGTACAACGTATTTCGGATCCTCCGCGAACATGTCATAGATAACCGAGCGCTTGACAAGACCGGTAAGCTCCCACCACCAACAAAGATGCTTCAGGAGCGACGATTTTCCAATTTCTGGACTCCCATGAATAAGAGCAATATTTTTTCGGAGCAAGAGAAAAGTTTCCAAGAGAAATATGTCGGATTCGCGGCCGTGGATGCGGTGTTTGTCGAGAACTGGCTCTGGGATTTTAGATCCAATGTACCCTTCCGCAATATGGGCCATGTTCGTTGCCGAAAGTATACCTTTGGACGAGTAGTAAACAGGAACAATGGAGCCATCAACCTCGACTTTGACACCGTATCTCGTGCTACGCATTGGCTGACCAGCAAGAGCTCTGCGCCCAGCGAAAACGGCTTCCAGAATATCGGATTTACCCTCCAGTAACATGGAGTAGAAGGTTGACATGAAAGTCTCCACTGACGTAGAACTAGCTTCGAAGGACATGGCAACAACTTCCTCTAAGCCGTACGACATCAGCCGTTGGGCAAAGCTGGGTTGCTGCTCAAACTCCCGAGCCGAGTTGCAAGCATTCAAAATGACATGTTGTATTCCGTGCTTTAGCAACAAGTTGCCAATTGTATCGACTGAGACCAGCTTGGGTCGAAGGCTGGACCCAAAGCGTTCAATGAAAGCTAAACAAACGCTAAAAAACATCAGTATACTATTAACTGTCACTGTTTGAAGGGTAAAATACTTTTTACTGTCCTCGTCATATTCTCCATGGACATCGAAATGGACGATATTGAGGTTTTCCGTCCTGTCTAACTGGGAAAGTGTCTCTTCCAGAGCGTTGATGGTAGCCGGGCGCACAATATGCAGTCTAACTCTTTCTGCCTCATGCTCTGGAAGCCTGTGAATGATGCCTGCGATCCCTCAGGAAACTACGCGGTGTGGGATATCTCCAGTGCCCCCGGGTCTTGCAGACATAACGATAATATTCACAATTTTATCAGGCGATCGAAGTATGTATGTGGCTTCTTGTGCCGGTTCGTCCTGGTGCTCTTTGAATGGTATCCGAGCTACGCAAACGGATTTGGGTCTGGGAGACGGCCAAAGATCAACGTTCTCTAGCAGCTCCCAGTGGATCAACGGTTTAGGGTTGGAATCGCCCGATTCGTGGATCTCGAGGACGATGTGTCCCAATGCAGCTTCTTCACATATTTCTGTGAGACGCAGACAATTAGCCAAGTCCGTGCCATATCTTAGTAGGGCGCGTCGGGAATCCGCCGCTCTTAAACCGTTGAAAGGCTCTTGTGCTGCAAATGATTCGAGAAACCAGGTAATAAGCGCTTCTTCATCTTCAACCGCAGAGTGAACAAAGTCGATGTCGAGACTCTTGCTGGCGCAGGTAGCGGTCAGTCTTGCGGCCGTTGAGTGGCCGTCCTTTAATTGGGGCATAACTCTAGGGTTTCGAGTAGTGATCTTTATCAACGTCATAATGATCGCTTGGTGTGGAGATACTAGTTCGGCATCATTCAGTATCATAGGATGAACATACAAGCTCAAGCGCTTGAATATGTTCCAGATGCCAGCCCAGAGGCCAGCTAAGAGGCGCCAGAACATCCCGTGAGCTCTGATCTCACAACAGTGGAAGATGTTGGGGGCGTTCTCGTATTCGTGGAGGAAGCCAATGCGAGTGTTAAGACCTATTCAGAGATTCTGGTCGATAACGACACTGTTATACTCTCTCAGAGGCGGTGGTTGTGACGTTGGATAGCTGAGATCTTTAATAGGTAAGAGTGCGTAGAAGAGAACTAGAAATTGCACCGCAATAAATACTGCTATATATAAGGCAGTAGTATCATGCAAGGTAAAGCCGTAAAATATGTTTTCGTAGTACAGCAGTGATAGAAGCTTTGAACCACTGTCCACAGTGGGGGCGGGCGCCAATCGACATAGGAATCTGATCACGTAGAGGCGCCACAGTGGGTTCCGTTTACGAAACGGCTTCCAAAACACTAGCTCACTTCAGCTACGTCGTGGGGAGGCAATAGCGCTAAAATTAGCCTTGACCCCACAACACCAACCTTACCACTACTTTCAACCTTCAGCTTCGAATATTCGTGCATTGCACTGCATTTTCAGAATGGCCGAGGACCCGTACTACTACATTTTGAAAGGCCCCGACTATCCTCTGGGATCAGAAGCTGATCCTATGCTCGGCCGCATCGTCCGGTACTATGGCAATCCCTTCGCCGCCTTCGTGCCCAAGGACACGAGCCCCTTTACGAAGGACAATATCCGCGGGAGCAAGTTGGACAACTTCGAAGCGGCGGTAGAGTCGACCAAGAGCTCTTCTCTCAAACTACTGCTGTCTACGATCTTCAAAATGTCTGGCACTTCGAATACCACAACCAAGCTCGACCTCTCGGGCAAGATGCTGAGAGTGCGGCGGCTTCAGCAGTGCGAAGACATCTTCACTGAAATGCTTGAAAAAGACGCCGCTCTCAAGACTCGCTTAAGAACCTGGCTCACGGCGGGCGGCCGTCCGGCCTTTATGATTGTTGGTGTCGTGCTCTGGAAGGACGCATCTGTGGATACCGCCACTCATCAAGAATCCTCAGTCGCTGGGGAGGCCCAGGCGGACATTAACAAGGCATTGCTGGCCAGTGGCATCGCCAGTCCCCTTGACCCAGGAAAACTGGCCCTCGACGGCGACAGAGAAACGTCCGAGGACCAAAAGCTCAAAGGAGAGAGCAAGGGCTGGCACGTGTTTGCACTGGAGTACCGTTGCGTTCGACGGCCGCTGGTGTCTTCATTTGGTGACTTCAAGCTCGAAAAACAGCCAAGATATGCCGCCGGACGAAGCTTCGGTTCCAACACCGCCGCTACTCAAGGCGAGTCGCAATCAACGGCAAATGATGAGGTGGAGTTCTTTGTGGATGACGAACTGACCCCTTGGACAATGGACCCATCTGATTTAGTCGGTGGTGGTGAGAAAGAGGCCTCAATTGAAGAAGCGGATGGATATGTTGTTGTTGGGGTTGTTCTCGTCTTTGCAAAAGATGTGAATACGTTAGAAGAAGACTACATAAAAAGAAGGCCCCTAGTAAGGCCCTATATAAGAAGGGGGGAGATAGAAGTATCTTAGAAAGTCTAAAGTATAGATTACCGTTATAATTAGTTTAGTAGTAATTACGTAAGCCTATATAAGATAAAAAGCTACTAAATTTTTTATCTTAATAAGTTATTACTAATACTACTTTTACTTATAATTTTTATTTATTTTATCTTATATTAAATATATCTTACTATATCTACGCTTATAATAGCTATCTACTAACTCTTTATAAGTAATTATAATAACTATATTATGTATAATACTACTACTTACGTCTAAAGTCTTTAAATAAATTTAATACTTTAATAAATTATTTATAAGATAGCTAATCTAAAGAAGACGTAAAGAAAGGCTAAAAAGCTAAAGTTAAAAAGTATTATAAATTTTTTAACCTTTACTAAGTCTTATTATTAATATATAAAGAGTTTATATCTATTTAAGTTATACTTAATAAAGAGAGATAAAATAAGTAAAAACTTTATAAAGATAAAAAGAAAAGCTCTAAAAAAACTAAAAAGTAATACTTTAAATATTTTTAAAAGAATCTTATAATAACTATAGTATAATAAATAGAAGTAGAAGTTACTTATTATATTAGATATTATACGTCTAATAGTATAGAAGTAAATTAGATATCTATTTACTTAGTAGTAAAGAGTAAAGGGTAAAGTAATTTTTTATATAACTACTAAGATACGTTAGGTGGAATAAACAGGTTGATTAGTTGATTATAAATACGATGCCACGGTGTGTGGGGGGCTCACATTTCCCCTTGGCCCAGGAGGGGAGCGGATGGATATACCTTTGTCTTCCAGACTGAGTAGGAGATCGATGAAGAAGAGGCAGAACAACGATGCGTTGCGAATAAGCAGTATGATTGGTCTACGAATCTGAAATCATTCACTCCGGGTCTGCACCAACCCTCATGAGACTGTCTCATTCACAATCGATGTTATTCCCGCGACTTGAGCTGTCTGAGACGGTCATTCGAGCCATCCAGCTCGTCTGAAATCCCCGGTTCCGGCGCTCTTTTTGCTCTTGAGCTCTTCCAATTGATTCCACAAGGCTAGGGTTAGGTGGGTGGACGTGCCGCAATAGGGTTAACATAGCCCAGATACAACTTTATCAAGCAGCTCATATTTTGTGCACCTCGCTAAGCTAGCGACGCCAGCAAACCTAGCCCTAGGTACATATTCTGTGGGTTCCCCATTAATAAGATGCATTTGTAAATCTTCACTTGCACTCTACCCAGAGACTCTTAAAATGGCGACCCACAAAAAAGATGCAACCACTGCGCCTCCGTTATCAGCAACCCGCACTTCGGCTCTTGCCATGGCTGAGCTGTCAAGCTGAAGTTCTGGATGTGCAGCGGTGAGTTCGATTTTGTGGCTGGCGTCAAGGTATGAAGAGCACCTCGAGATAGTCACCTGCAGCCTAGCACTCGTTGATTGATCGCCTCGCAAACGAGGCGCTGGGTCTTCGCCAATTGTTCCAGCCACGAAAACATCACCAAGCTGAACCTGACAACATTTATGCTGTAAGTTACCGCGGGCTTGCGTCGACTCCGACCACGTGCGCCCTCACCAGCAATTCACCACGACCGATATCCGTCCTAGAATAGGACCAGAGACTTGTGGATGGGGGAAAGTATTGCCGATACAAGGTCCAAGACGCCAAGTCATTGAAGACTCGACGGCCTGAAAAATAGGATCAAGAACTGTTGATCTTTTCGCATCGAAGATCAGCTCATTTCCCGTGCTGTATAATACGCATGTCTAGAACTTGCGGTAACTAGGGTCGTGCCGTTCAGCTCTGCGCCACAAACATGCAGCTACCTGTATCAGGAATCCAACCTCAATTACGCATCCAATGACGATGGGGGTCTGATACACCTTGCAGCATAAGCTTTGGACCTTTCACTGTGTTGTCTTTGTGAGTATGCGTACTGAACGCCCCATTATCACCATCATCACACCTTATGGCGTAATGAGTCCTCAGTAAGGTTTGATTTCAGCCCAATGTTCCAGACGACTTCTCATCGCAGGGTGTAGAGTGTGTTTGTTCGTGCCATATTGCGGATGACGCAAGCACTGAACACAGTAAAGAACGCAGTAAGGCGCAATACCCTGCGGTACTCATCGCAGGGTAAAGCCATTAGTGGCTCCAGGCAGTTTCAAATTAAATCATGTCCATCGGTAGAAGCTGCTGGCCAATTCAGGGAGTGCTACTAAGTCTAGGAGGAGTCCTCAGCTTGTGGCGCATCGCGGGCAACCGTGTACTTGTGCATATGCCTGATCAACGAGGATCACATCCGGCGTTGAGCTGGGAACGGCACGCGCCTGATCTTCTTGTTACTATAGGCCACCCAGACCGTACGGGAATTGCTTCCTTCTTTGAGTTGGCCGGGACCACTAGACTAATCAGCATACTGCGACATTAGCGGATTTGTCGCCATGTTCCGTCCTTTCTAACTGGTGAGTGCATGATCACACGACCCCGTCGAATATCTTCAGATGACGGCGGACTTACAAGAATGGTATGGTTTGTAGAGATCTAGATTCAGCACACCGCCGGACACTGTGCAGCTGAAGTCTTTTACCACGTCACTGTTCGGTGAACATCTTCAAGCCACCTCGCTTGCGCTCTGTGAGTTGCGGCAGCTGAGTGAGATCTTCAATGCTCAGCTGTGAAATAATTGACGAACAATTAAGCTGGCTAGGATCTGCCAGATTGTGTATAAATAAGACGGGTAACCTCCCTCTGCCTTGAAGCAACAAGAACATCAAGCATCCTTGGGTCAATACTTCAACTATTCAATCATTTTCCAATACCGTTAACTCAATTCACCACACCACTGAATCACCAATGGGTCTAGGCGAACCAACCGTCCGCGGCGAATTCTACAACTGCGGCTTCATCGCCATAACATTCACCGTCACGCCCGACTGGCCCCACGATGAAAAGACGGCCATCGGCGCTGCCTTTGAGAACGGCAAATTCGACACCACCAAGTTTGGCCCCGTCGAGCTAGACATCGCCAAGGGCTTCGAGTACCAGACCCTGCAGGAGGCCACGTACTTCGATATTGTCGAGGAGCGCACGGAGACCAGCGATGCGACCGCTGTCTATTTGCGTACTGGAGGATCCGTGGAGCCCAAGACTGTGGCCTCATTTGTTGTGAAGCCGGGTATTGGTGTGGAGACTTCGCGCCAAGGTCTGCTGCAGTGGCGTCTGCAGGATGGAACAACCGTCTAAAGGCTAGGGTATCAACGAGAAGATTGTGGCATTGAAAGGCGATCAAGTTGGAGTCATTACAAGAACAAGAGACGAGGAGTAGTAGTAATCTCTCTCCCTGTCCCACGAGACACCCCTGCATTGAGACAAACCAGCAGGTACTTCGACTTTGGCGCATCGCAAATCAAGAACGCAACTCAGATACTGCCACTGCACATGAATGCCATATATACTAGTCAATTATGATTCGTTCCCATCACAGTTATTAGCAAAATTACGATTGTGATGTGACCATTACGCCTTTAGGAGCACTCAACCCGCTTGTAGAGCATAATAGAACTTCTCCACTA
Organism: Pseudomonodictys pantanalensis; assembly: GCA_019022785.1. NCBI lineage: Eukaryota > Fungi > Ascomycota > Dothideomycetes > Pleosporales > Parabambusicolaceae > Pseudomonodictys > Pseudomonodictys pantanalensis. Next base: position 4,294 of record JAFHBV010000464.1, on the reverse strand, counting down.
CACCGCCAAATCTGACTCAGAATGTCCAATAAAGGGAACATATAACCCATAATAAAAGCCTTGTAACGACAACAGGACGCTGAGCATCTATTACCTACAGTTGTAGGTTGTGCTGGAACTTAATCTGACTTCCGATTTGTCCCGAGCTCCGCCCCTAATCCGGACCTGCTCAGGAATAATCGATGGTTCACGCGCGGCTGGACCTTGCAAGAGCTCATTGCACCTGGGTGGTTGAGTTCTTCGCCGCGGACAGCTCGCATCTTAGGAGCAGGTCTGTATTAGAGGAAGCCATCTCCGAGGCGACTGGGGAGATTGGATCTGAGTGAAGGTGAGCACCCGCGAGTGGGTCTTCATGCATATACGCTAGCCAATTTGGTTCGAACACTCATAGCGGGGAGTGGGAGGAAGTATTTTGAACTCAGAGAGAAAACATTTGAGCCCAATGGAACTCGAAAAACCAGTGTGGTAGAAAGCTAGGAATACTTTTCAGTTGGAACGCTTACCGCCTTGATACCCGAAGGCAGCTTCGATAATATACAATATGTAGCTACATACAACTATGCCTTTGCAAGCTCTGCATATCTGACATTGGTTATTTCGAAGTTCTCAGCCATTTAAAGAGCTTTCCTCGGAATCTAGTATCTTCCTTCTTCTCGCAAGTTCCTGTAGTAGTTTTGAGGCGTTTCCCATTAATAGCTTTGACCTTGCAGCGGTTTCAAAGCTCCAGCACTGGCTCATATTCCGGGCCCAAACCCTTCAAGAATGTTAGGTCAGTAAATGGGTCAGCACCGTGCTCCAAAAATGCCACCAACAATGAAGGGGGAAGGGCGGCGTGCGACATTCTGTGCAGCTTCCAACTGTAGATGAGCTGATTCCAGGCCGACGGCCGATGAGGGGTCACCGCATCTTTCCACTGGAGATTTGGATCTGCGTTGCCTTCAAGAAGTGCCACTACCACCCTGGAAATATCGCTGATGGAAAACCAAGGAATGTACCCACCGCTTAAGTGGTATCGGTATGCCGCCGATGCGAAGGTGAGAAGGGGACGAGCATGGTTATCAGATGGTCTTGGGTTGCACCGAACTTTGGTTAATCGAGAGCTCACATACGGCAGCATATGTCGGATGACAGCCAGTGGAAGAAGTGGCCCATCCTCATGGTCGGAGGCGCCCCAACACCAGCAGCCATACTCGTTACAGTTGCCGTTTCGAGTGACCAGCGTTTGCACTGTTGCTGCTAGCTCATCAAAAAGCTCCAGCTGCGCGTCTCCGGTTTCGACGTCCACCTTCTTGGCATATTCAAAGAAATGAACAACCAAATGCTCCATAGACCGGAAGCTTTCTTGACCGGTGAAAACAGATTTGTGGGTGTGGGTCAAAGTTGGCGTCCTTTCCCAAGGCAAGGACTTTAACCGCAAGAGCAAAGCTCTACAGAGGGTCCTTTCGGCATTGAATGGCCCTCCTGCCATGGCTTCTAACTCTCTCCAAGTGCTCGGCTCATGCAAGAAATCGCGGACAGTTCTGTGGAGATACTCGACGCCGGCCTCAGTCAGCGGGACGCGTCTTTGCACTTCTAGGAGACCCATGCAATGACTGTTGAGCCGACGTCGCATCCTCAGTAACTTAGCCTGTTCCTCCGCTCTTCCCAGTGGCATGACGGGAGCAGAAAGGACAGACGACTCTTCAGACTCCCCACTCTCCCCGGCGAATTCGAGCAGCCATAGTGGAATTGATTCAGGCCCTTTGGCGACGGTTTGGAAGATGTGTGAGGCATGTTGGACGTATCGCGTGTTGATGCTTTTGAGCATCCTCGAGAACAACTTCTCGAGGTCCTCTGGAACAGAGTCCAGGTGCCGTTGAAGCTGTGTCAGTTTCTCGCCGTCTCTTAGGCCCTCCAGCAAGAGGTGAACCACAAGGGACACCCAAAGGAAAACTCCAGAAGATTTCTGGACTATATTTTCCAGGAGCATCTCAGTACGCTGGTGATCTTGCATGCGAAGCTCGTGGAATCCGGGGCAGTTTTGAAAACTCGCTGTGACGAAGTGTAGTATATCGGCATGCGTCAGGTCTTCAAGTCGTAAGCTTGGTTTCTGCTTGAAGGCATCTTCGAAGACTGGCCAAGGGCGACTCGATACGCATATCTTGACATTTGGATTGATTGCCAAACGGCCGATGAAGCTCAGCAAATCATCATGATTGCCAGAGAACTCATCGAGTCCATCAATGAAGAATGCAAATCGTGTGCGCGCTCTCGCGGTAACAAGTTGATTCAAGGCGTCCTTGAGATCCTTCTCAGAAAAAGGCCTTGAAACTGGAACTCTCAGTAGCGTATATATTTCCCAGCGTTCCGGAAAACAGTGTTCCGCTAGTCCATCTGAATGCTTCAAAGCATCATAGAGCAGCGTACGGAGTAACCCAGTCTGAGACATTTGTAGCTCGGTCCCGGAGTTCCAGGAAAAGTACCTGGCTTCGACAAGATCGTGATTAGAGGCCCACTTCTGAAGGAGTGATGTGCGTCTTTCATCCTGACAGATAAACTTCATCAGTGTTGATTTGCCGGATCCTGCTTTTCCCGCTATCCAGTATAAGTTCTCCTTCGAATTCTGGCTGAGCCACTCCGAAAAGGACTCAGAGTCCACATGAGAATCGTCCGGAGGCCGAAGAGCCCATTGATATGTATCAGGATAGGCCTCCTTTACGCGATCTTCTCGAGCTCGCATACTATCGAAATGGAGTCTTCGGAGAATGTCGCTCTTGAAATCCTCGCGCATGGATCTAAATTCCGAAGGCTGGAGTATTTGCACCTGGTCTCGGTCCTTGGAAGTTTCAGTCACCCACTTGAGGAGTTTCTTCCCATTCTCGTTGTCTTCTAGTGCAGCAGCTTTGATGACGTCCATTTGCCTGCTGAGTTGGGCTTGATTCTGCCTGGTCGTATTGTTAGTTGAATATGATACTTGCCGGGCGACTGATGACTTACCTGAGTAAGAACACGATATGTAGAGTGATTTGAGAACGGTATCTGTCGAGCCGTTGCTCTAGTTCTCTGACGCGGTTTTTGCCCAAAGTGCTCTCAAGAGCCATCTTAAGGCTAATGAATGTGTTCACCTTTCCGTCCTCACCACACAATTTGTTAAGAACAGAAGTAAGGTCACGCGCAACGTCGTTGCACTGTGTGCAAAGGTTTGCGAGGTCCTTGTCGATCGTTGAGGCTGCAGGTTCATCCCGCCCAGCTCCCAGCGAATTGTTGATTGCATAATTGAGCGTGCCCAAGGTGGAGACAGTGGCCCGAATGTCAGACACTTCGCGAGTTGTCCCGGAGCGCGAGTTGAACAGTTCATAGCTTATGGACAAGACTTCCATGGAAAAATTAACGAACTGCACGACAGCAGCAGCCACTCCTAATGCGGTAAGTGGATCCATGTTTTCCAGTGAGGTCAAACAACCTTTAGGAAGTGAGGCGCAAGCAGGGAGGGGAAATTCGAGGAATTAATGGGCAGCGAGATGCAGCATCAGAGAAGGAGCGATGAATATTAGAGTTTCGCGAGCCGAGATAGACTGCTCGTTCGGTTTGAGAATTAAGCAGGCAATGTTGGCTTCCTCAAGGCTGATATTGACGTGTCTTCCAAGGCAGAAAGCATACTCACCGGATTGTCGATATACGCTAATGCTACGCCTTGTGTAACAAGCAAAGCGGGGCACCACAGTCCACACTGCAGTCTACGAGTAACGCCACTGCAAAGTGGCTTGAACAAGAGACGTAGAATTGAACCAGTAATGCATACGAATGTAAGATACAGGGGATATAGAGTGAGCAAGGGTCCGTTCACGTGGTCAAATAAGGTTTCATTATATACGTTGCTCCTACAACACATTCCCTCCGTCTAGTATATCTCGTACTCATACATATCTAACCACTGCCACAGATCCTACCCCAAAACGCCATCGCTATGCTAACCCACCAAAACCGTCCAGCCGTCTGAACGAGTACAATCAACATCAACAGCAGAGAGGAGGGATATCAGAGTAGAGAATCCACGCCCCACGAACAGTCGCCCACCAACCCCACCCCTCCAAAACCCAAGCAGCAGACCCTTCAACTACTCGCAGCAGCATCAGCCTTAGCCTCCGCCTTCGCCAACCTCCTCGCCACCGCTCTTTCCCTCTGAATCAACTGCCCCCCAGGGGACAGCCGCCGGACGCCCGACGGGGCGATCGCGAAAAGCGCCCCCCGAGCCGAGCAGGGCCAGGGGGGGCTGGGTGGCGCTCGTATGCTGAAAAACAAGGCGGGGGGGGGG
>JAFHBV010000463.1:0-27768 GCA_019022785.1 Pseudomonodictys pantanalensis | reverse complement strand
CGCACGCTTCCCAACTGGATACGCTGTAGCGCTGTCCGCATCCGCACGTTTGCCAACAGGATATGCTGTAGAGCTGTCGGCATCTGCACGCTTTCCAACTGGATACGCTGTAGCGCTGTCGGCATCCGCACGCTTTCCAACAGGGTAGGAGGTAGCAGTGTCAGCATCCGCACGCTTGCCGACAGGGTAGGAGGTAGCACTGTCTGCGTCCGAGCTTCGCGATGTTAATGGTGATCGGATCTAGGTCGTTATAAGAGTCGCTTACCGCTTCCCGACAGGGTAAGAGGTAGCACTATCAGCGTCCTCACGTTTGCCCACCGGGTAGGAAGTTGCGCTGTCAGCATCGGCACGCTTGCCTACGGGGTAAGAAGTAGCAGTGTCCGCATCCTCGCGCTTTCCCACTGGGTAGGAAGTCGCCGAGTCGGCATCATTGCGGCGGTATACCGGCTCAGCAGGGAGGTTCGTGTTCCTAGTGTAGGACGTGGGGGCAGCGTTGGCAACGGCGGCCAAGAGAAAGGCGTAGTTGGTGAACTTCATGGTGGAGTGGCGGAAGATTGTGGGACAAAGACTTTGTGATTGGAGATTCTGGAGTTGACGACGGACTTGGGCACTTGCTTCGTGTCTGGCTCCTGACCCTTCAATTGCGCGTATGTTTTATACATATCATACTCGACTCGATGCTGGTATTCACTGTGACATGCTCACGATGCTCTTGATGCAGAGTCAGGGTGGTGTAGCTCTGGCCTCATTTGCGGAGTAGTAAGTCCTGGGGTTGAGAACCTCGTCGATGCATGGTGAACTGCACACAGTAGCTTGTGCAGTCCTGATACGGTAAAGCGGCCGTTGATCGATGCAAGGTCATGAGATTGCTGCTTGGAGAGTCGAACTCGTGCCTGGTTTTGGTAGATGACTATACATGCATCCTGCATGGAAGAGGCGCTGCAGAGTCAGCAACCATGTCCCGTCCACGCGACCGGGGGTCCACTTGACACTGCAGCACGTCTTGTGCGACCTTGGGCTGCGGAGATCACCGGGAAGTTCAACGAGGAAGTCGAATTCCATCTCCACGCTTCCTGAGCTGAAGAAATTGTTGTATACACATTTTCGTCGCTTGCTCGCGTTCCAAGCACCACCTCACAAAATGGCCTACGAAGAAGACCCCGAAACTATCTCGAATCAAACCCCGTTCCTTGAAAAACAGAATTGGGATAGCGATAGCATACCCGACTACGAAAATTTGCGAAAGCGCACTTCTAGGCCGCCATGGCTGCAGCGACACTGCAAGGCGGTAATCTGTCATAGCATTATGATATGCTGCTACACACTGCTCACATTCATACTGTGGGGCAAACCTAGGTGCACAGCGAACAACTCGAGCCATCTTCTGTATTGTACGTCTTCTCATCCGATCAAAACTTCAACACAATCTGACTGTCGTGTCCGATCAGCTCCAGTCCAAGATCACATTCGCTATGTCGTCAAAGAGATCAAGGATAGTCCTAGAGATATTATGGAGAGCGAGTATGTAGGCGACCCGACCCCAGAGCTGGAAGCAGCATGGGAGAGACTTACAAGATGTACGCCCCTAGTCATCGCCGCAATATGAATTGGCTGATTGATTGACCTAGTTCATAACCTCCGAATAACCAAGCAAGAAATGGAAGCCATGAATCTCAACATCTCTCACGCCATCTCATTCGCCCGTGGAGGCGGATACCATGGAATGATGGGCGTCTTCCACGAACTCCACTGCTTGGTTCGTAGACCTCAAGACCAGCCCTCGGCTCCTCACTGACCGTCTGCTTAGAAACTTGTCAGAGAAGCAACACGTCCAGAGTATTACTACCGAGACAAGGGTCCAGCCGAGAGAGCATATCTCGCTGGCCACACAGGCATGTGGATACCAAACTCCGTTAGGCCCGGCTGCCGTTCTAATCCTTGTAGATCATTGCATCGAGATCCTCCGCGCAGGTGCTATGTGCCGTGCAGACACAATGATATTTCCATATCACTGGGCTGACGCAAATCGAGTGCCGAATCCTACGTGGGAGCAGAAGCACGAGTGTGTGGATTGGGAAAGGTTTGAGGAGTGGCTGGAGACCAGGCGCGTGGATATACATGCACCGAATGTTCTCGTGCATCCAAAATATGGTAAGTAATGGGTCTGTGTGAGGGTGTTTGGGATTACCAGATCACTAATTGGTAATGTTTACAGGGCCGACCTATCCGGGTGGAAAGAGCATCAAGGAGCCTGATGGACCGCAGTGGTATCCGTTGGACCCTGAGTAGATCATGGCTGCTGAGTGGAGTTCTGGTACATTGGTAGCATGGAAAGTAGTTTTAGGACCTAGATAGCTTAATTTCATTGCTTATGGTATGACTCTCTGTCTCCGATATGCAAGGTCAAACTTGGTACGACGCAAATGGTACCCGCCTTTGGCCATCAATACGGCTTCGATCTTGATTTCTTGACATAAAAGCATAACATGTTGCGTCGCAAAAGCAAAAGGTTCGATGAGCACCGGTGGCAAGGCCCGATGCTAATGACTTCAATCTGAATCAACAGCGAACATGGTCCCGGTCTGTCACGCTTGACACATCTGCACTCAATTTGTGAGAAAACTGCAACACGTCTTCCATATACATAAGCACCTCAATGAGGTCCCCGCCATAAGACACAAGTGAAGCGCGTGCAGAAGGCGTCCATGTGAGACGAAAGTCATTTATTTGCTGTCCAAAACGCCGCAACAGAAAGTATATCCCAACGGCTCCGCGTAAGCACCGATACAGCTCATTCGCACGTCCTTCTCCTTCCATGAATATCCCAAGCTTCCACAAGCCTTAATGACCATGTCCTCCATGACTTAGATGAGGCTGATTATCCACCGCTCCAAGCTTATCGCCCGTTCCGTGAGGATATGCAACACCTGATGACACAACATTAGCAGTCTATCAATCTCCCAAAACCTCAGAACATACCTCTCATCGGATGAACGAGCCACCCAGGCTTCATCATGTTCACCGTCCTAGCCTTCGTCCAGTCAACCAGCTTATCCCAGTTGATGCATTGATGGCTCGTCGCATTGGCAACCGGAATCAAGCTATCGTCATGCCATTCATACGTGATGAGACCAATATCTCCATGACACATGGCTGACATGCGGAGGAAATCGATGCAGTGCTCTGTGAGAAGTTCAGTCATGAACGGTGGGATTGGGGACGGAGTGTACCATTGTGCATCCGATTGAGTTCATGTTGCCGGGGCGTGAAGTCCTTGAAGTAGTAATCGGAGTACATGAATTGATGAATTCGCTTCAGACAGTGAAGCTCGTGGTATACATTGAGCGTACCGATGAAACCACCGCCCTCGGGGACTGCGACGCCGATGTCCTCGCGGCCGTAATGGCGCATGTATTCGGTCTCGATGATGATGTTTTCGTCTGCAGATGGTTCATGATGAGTAAATAAACTTCGAACTTGATAGTCGGGATAGTACCATTGAGAAGATCATGCCATGCTTTGTCGAGTTCAGCGCTAGGCTTTCCCGCGAACTTTCCGCCTTCTTGAATGAAGCCTTCAAGTTTGAAAATTGTGTCTTCGTACTGCACGGCTTCAACCGCAGGCGCTTTGGATTCGCGTCAGACCTTATCTCTTGTTGTAACTTCGGGACTGCACTCACACACAGGAAGCCCGTAATCCCTCTTACTTTTCGCCCTGCTCGTCAAGGCTAACGAGAGTCCGGCCAAGTAGATGGCGAAAAGGGCTAAGTGAGCACCGAGGAAGCGCTTCGACTGCCAGACTGGCTTCTGGGTTGGTCTAAACGTGGCCGCCTTCTCAAGTAACCCGTCTTCGGAGTTTTTGTCGAAGGAGGACCGGGACGGCGAGGTACCGCCCGGAAGTGACGAGTACCGTTGCCCTTTGGCCCACGGGAAGAACTTTAGGTATGTCATTGTCTTTTGATGGATCAAATGTGACCCGTCTATAGTGAGAGGACAATCGTAGGGTCTTTTTGATGCAATCAGAAGGAGCACGTCGAGCGTCTCGATGAAAGAGGCGCTGTTCACAGGACAGCATACTAGCCACGATGCGCCCCTACCCACGTGTAAGTGGCAGACACATCTTCTTGATGCACTGTCAAACTTCAAGTAGACAGTGCATGGAGATCGACGAATCGGGTCGGCTGCATGGTCAGAGTAAAATCGCGTCATCGCTGCAGGGCCTACCTAGCTCCTACGGGCTAAAGCCTAGGTTTGTTGCTACTGGTCGATCACTCATTTAAAGTTTACGAAGAAACTGGATGGACCTGCTCTAAGTCGCCATCTTCTGTAGTGTCAACATCGATGGTATCGACGTGGCATTGCAGAGTCTTGGAGCGTTTTCTACCTAACGATGCATGCATGCGATGTCTACAGGGTCTAACAAGAGGTGAGCAACTTATATTCGGGGCTTTTCTCTACGCACCGTCCACTCAGGCTTTTGGTCGTGACGCTGCAGATTCAGCAACGGCCCCGAGTATCGATCGGCAGAGGAGACTCTTGTTTCAACACGAATGTATGGGGCTAATATCGAAATCAACACGCCGAAGATACGCCTATTCTCATTACTTGACTATGCCAAACACGTATAGGAAAATGCAGATCGCTTGTGACATCTCGTTCTCTTGTAAATGGACCTTTTGCGCCAAATTTGATAGCAACGACCAGAGTCCCGGTAACTGTTTGCTTTGCTTAGTATGAATGCGGGTGGTATATATGACTCTACGCACCTGTTCTCGCAAATAGTGTTTATCGCGCTTCCAAAGCGAAGCCGCAGTGTCGTCTTGCAGCAGTTGAGTGACAATTGTGGCGATGAAGGCTCGCTTCTTCGTCTCTGCTTCATTGCCACCGAGGCCTTTCTGCACAAGGCGACCAAATTCCTCCTCATATGAGCGTTCCAGTCCGACTATGCGCTCTTCGTGATAGCCTTGCGCCTCTCGTCCTGTCCATGTTTTTGAACTCTCGTGTAGATCCGTAAGGAATTGTCGAAGGCGCCTGCTGCGACTGGTGGATTGCGCATAGAAGGGCAAAGAGCCTTCGCTGAATTGTGCAGTGTAATATTGTGTGACCACGAGGTCGAAGTTCTCAAAGCCCATTTCTTCTGCGGCGCGCAAGACGTGGCTGATACGGTCTTCCAATGGCAGCGAGGGCGAAGCCGAGAACGCAGGGTGTTGATGGCTCGGTATATCAGAGCCAGAATCCAGGGTGGCGTCAGGTAGTTCCGTATGAGCATGCATATGCTGGGAACGCAGCCATTCCTGAAATTGGTCCACGTCGAGGCAAGTGCCAATATCATTGGGAATGAAGACCTGGGACAACATGTGCTGATCTGATGAAACCATCTGGTCATAGGAAGGCTGCGCTGCAAAGATTTCTGGATCCTGGTCAGGAGCTCCAGAAACTGCAGACACCAGAGCAGTAGATGAAGTACTCCGCGTAGAATTGTGTTGACTTGGTGCTGGCGTGGGGATCTGCTGGCCGTTCCCGGTACTCATGGCGAAATCGTCGCTGCTGGCGGTCCGCTGTCTTTCACGCTTTTCTGTGGTCTCATCAGTCCAGAAGGCGTGAGCTAAGCTTTTTGTCTGCACTCACGTTGGCGATGCTTACGCTGTGCTAGGCGAGTCTTAGTCCGTCTGGCATCGATAGCCATCTGCTGTTCATCGGCGAGATATTCGTACATGGCTTGGATGGCTGTACTGGATGCCTGAGGCAAGATCCTAGCATGACATAGCATATAGACTATCTCTTGGGAACTACCTTGGGAAACCATTAAGTAAGACCGCCGCACCTGACGCCATTGCTTCTTCCGCTTTCGAAGGATTTATCCACAACGTGCTTCCCACTCACTGCAACGCGCAGGAAGCAGGTTCATGAGGTTTGAGTCGCAGGAGAGGTCCGCTTGTGCTGCTACTTCCCACGCGAGTGGACATGCGAGGATGCGATGATTGGCGGAATCAATCCCGTGAGCTCGCACAAACCCCGGTTGGTCTTGACCAGGGGGTCGATGTGGGTCGCTTACCACCTTGTATGAAACAGTCTTTCAATAGTAATCAGACGAAGGACCGAAAAGATCAGGACATTGAGATAAGTGGCTGATATCAATCAATCTGATAGACCTTATATGCAGGCATCTGGGATTAATACGGCCGGCTTCCTGCAAAGAATCCCGCTCCGGGCGGCCCGACCATTCTTGCACAAGAACGGAGTAAGTCCGGCGAAGTGTTCGCCATCAGTCAATCCTACGCGTGGAAATATGCACGGTAAGAGCGGGGAGCCCCGTACCGCCGCCTTCGAGCACCGCGTTGTTCGAACAAAAACACCAGACTAGGCCGGTAGTAGAAGGAGACAGTATAAGGTTTATGGGGGGAGTTGGGTTTGTGAGTCCACGGAGGCACGTGCAGTGTACTTGGCCTCAGTTTTGCGGGCCATGCAGATCCTGATGCGGAACGTGCCCTGTTTATCGGTCGGTCTGGGCAGGTTTGCAGGCAACCACTTTCTCCGAAAGCCAAAGCTGATCTCCGAAGACATCCCGTACTGATGATCTGATAAGATCAACTTCTTTCATATCTTTTCCATACCACCTTCTCACCATTCTGAAGCACCCTCTTCCCGCAGATCAGTGTCATTGCCTTCGAAGTGCAGTCTCCAAAATGGAAAAGACTCAGACAGTGCCAGAAGCTCAAGACATCGAGCATATGCCTGCGATGCCTCAGACTACCTCCAACGACGATGACCGCTTGAAGAAACTGCTAGAAGAATACGGTGTATAGACGTGTCCCGGTCGTGCAAAGAAGACGCATTGCTGACTCGCATCAGGCAACCTGGCAGGGACCCGACGACCCTCAGGACCCTTACAACTGGAGCACTTTCCGAAAGGTCGCGATCGGTGTAGTATTTTCCTTCGGCCAGCTCATCACCCTCATGTCTGCCAGCATGATCGCATCAGCTCTTGGAGAAATTTCGCACGACTTGCATACGACCGCGTCGACAGCTCAAATCATCATGTCAACATACTTCCTCGGCTTGGCTTTGGGCCCGTTCGCGGCCGCTGCATTGGCTGAAATGTATGGGCGTAGACTAGTATGGATATTCGGCAATGCTTGGTATATCTTATGGAACGCTTGCTGCCCTGTTGGCAAATCCACCGGTTTGATGATCTTTGGAAGATTGATGACCGGGGTCGGCGCGAGTGTCGGAACGACTGTGGGTGTTCGTCAGCGTGCTTCTGCTTTCTGTTGCTGACCACTACTCTTCTAGCTCACCGGACCTGTAATGGCCGACTTATATCGTGAGAAGGATCGGGGCAAGTCGCTCGCCATTGCAAGTCTCCTTCCATATCTGGGCCCGGCTCTCGGTCCGATTGTTGGCGGAGTCGTCACCGAACTTGTCCGTTGGGAATGGATTTTCTGGATCATGAGCATTTTTAACGCTGCCATCACTGCCGCGGGCGTGTTATGCATTAAAGAATCGTATACGCCAGTTCTCTTGCGTCGCAAAGCCGCAGCGCAGGAGAATGTGACACGTATATTCACTGCTTCGCCTTGGAGCTGGCGATCGTGGAAAACTGTGCTCACTCGATTCGGCGAGAATTTACAGCGCCCTTTGCGATTGCTCTTCACTCGACCCATTATCCAGCTCCTCGCTCTGATCCTGGCTCTCAACTTTGGAGCATACTGTCTAATGCTGTCTACCTTCGCCACTCTCTGGATTGAGAGATACCATCAGTCCGAGTTCCACGGCAGTCTGCATTACATCTCCATCGCCATTGGCTCGAGCATAGCTGGCCAGATCGGTGGCCATGTTATGGATTGGCTATACAGATTCTTCAGCCAGCGTGAAGGTGGAGCGGGAAGACCAGAATTCCGGATCCCCTACTCGGTGCCCGGTCTGGTACTAATGCCTGTGGGGCTGTTCTGGTATGGGTGGTCCGCAGAGCACACCATCTCCTGGGTCATGGTCGATTTCGGGGCTGCCATATTCACGCTTGGAAGTTTCGTCGCCGCGCAAGCGATATACGCTTACCAGCTCGACGAGTTTGCCGAATATGGTGCCTCGGCAAATGCAGCATCACGTCTGTTGTCGAACACCATGGGGTTCGTATTTCCGATATTCGCTCCTCAGCTGTATACCGCGTTGAGCTACGGGTGGGGAAACAGTCTGATCGCTTTCATACTAATGGGGCTCAGCTTCCCTGTTCCTGTGGTGTTGTGGGTCTGGGGCCCTCAAATCAGAGCGCGTGGGAAGGCATAGCGCACTAAGTCCGAAGAGCTCGGATATATGTAAGGTTGCACGTTGATGCTCGGACAAAAGGCAGCGACCTCGGAGATGGCTCTTCGTACATGTTTGGGGTAACCGGTCAGTGAATCCTTCACGAGCTGCGAGGTAGACAACCAACCTGTAGCCCTGTCTTTCGTATCACGGAGACGCATGCGGGTGGACAATCTGATAAAGAACCTTGCCCATCAGATAAACCCAATACATCCACGTGCATGCATAAGACCATATTTGCAGCGCAGAGCGCACTGCATGTCAGCAAATAATTAAAGGCGCTACGCTAGGCCCGGTTACCAGTAATGGCCGCTTCCCTCCCAAGCAAACATCTGCAACGTAGACAGGGCGAATCAAAGTCTCGGGTAGCCTGTATTTTCGATGTTGGTCGGTGCTTTGGTATCAGAGTAACGTTGCCTCCCGGTGGACATGAAAATTTTGAAGGCACCATGCTCTATATTATCCGGCACGCTAACTCCTTGTATCACGTACGCTAACGGTTGCGTCTACGTCAACATCAACACTTGGGAAGACCGGGAGATGAGGAAGCTATCCAACAAAAGTGAAGAATCGAATCCGTTTAGCATTGCCCGGCCGGGCAACCCCATCTCAAGCCCCAGCGATGGCCTCCCAACCCAAGCAATGACAATGCGCAATTGATAGTCCCACCAATTCCTTCTCCCGCAACCAACCCCGCTGCGACAGAGACACCGTACGCTTCGAAGCTCGATGCATTTCTTCGTCGCCAGAGCTGCCCCAAAATACAGCCCATAAGGATCGTGATTCCATACTGCGGAGAAGGTAGGGTAAATGCAAGAGCGACCATCATCATATTAGGGAAGAATGATCGCGCAGCTTCCCACGATCCGGCCAGAAGAGTTTGCTTGACCAGTCCCACGGCGACGGCGAATACCGCAAGGAACATTGAGAAATTCTTGCTGGACGATGGGATCGGCAGGACTGAGCCACTAGAGGCAACTGCGACGGCTTTCCATGCCGCGATTGCAGGGGCAGGGAAATCGCAATGCTCTGCCGACGCGTCGATAATGCACGGATATGCGGTCGTGAACAGTACGAATATGCTGGGCGTAGAGAATGTAGCAGCGAAGGTTCCGAGGATTTGTGCGGCGAATTGTGCCTTTGGTGGAGTCCGTAGTAGAAAGCCGACTCGGAAGTCGCTCATCAGATCTGAGAGATCGGTTGGAACTGAGACAAGCGAATCGAAGGCTATCGAGATTGATTCCTACACTTACCTGTAGCATGGTTGGTACCGAAACTGGTAAGTGCTCCACCAAGGAGACCTACTTTCTCCGTGTGCTGAATGCCTGAACCAGATGCTCTAGCTGTTGAAGCTAGTGATACTTGAGAGACCTTTGACACGGTCGATATCGGTGTAACATCTTGAAGGTTCATTTGAATTAGTACGAGCGCATCACAACGGATGAAGGGGAAGTGCTTACCGGTTGCCCCAGATGCTTGAATAGTTATCAAGGACATCAAGAATGAGAAGAGTAGCGCAAGTAAAGTTGCAGAAACGGATACCGCGAACAACAATCTCAGAATCAGGCAGCTCAATACCACAATTACAGCCAGCGCCGATGCCCAGAGGATTGGGTTCACGTCCTGATCTTTGTGAACTTGCTCGTGCAGGTTGGACGCCTCTGTATCAAGCCCCTCTGAATCGAGTCTGGAATACTTGTAGCCCATTCCGTCTGACACTTGCAGTAACGTTGAAATGACTTTCGGAACCCCCGCTCGGGCGAGTTTCCAAAAGTACCGCCACTGGCAAGCCAATTCGAAGAATGCCACCGAAAGCATACCTAGGACGCCGGGCCAAAGCAGCCAGTAGCGGACACTTGGGTGCTCAGCAGTCGCAAACCGTGCAGACATGACCGTATATGACATCAGGCCAGACCATTGGGGATCAGTGGAGAGGTGCTGCCCAAAGGCTAAACCCAGAGACGTAAGGACTGGCCCGATCATGCCCCTTGTCCTCGTTAGCATTCCGGGAACAGGGTTTCAAAATCGAAGGTACTGACCAGGCGATGATCGATCCGGAGAAGAAAGAATATGCCACGTTTGGCGACACAAGTATGCCTGTACCTATCAAGGCTGGAGAGAACTCCAGGAACCATCCCCAGCTTTCAGCAGAGACCGCAAATGATGGGTATATGCTGAGGGCTCTGAGCCAAGTGAATATGTGCCAGTCCTGCATCTAGTCAGCTGTGGGAGTTCTGCAAAAGAATCGTGATTCTTGTGAGGGCACAAACTAGAAGGACGCCCACGGCATACTGGGACACGACAGTCACCAGCATAGCGATGAGAAACGCAAACATCGCAGGCTTGACTGCCTTGGTATCTTCGACGCTCGCATGTAGATTCCGAATGGTAACAGCCGCAGCCGTTGCAGTCGGAAAGACCAAATTCAACTCACGAGCCGCGTGCTGCATGAAGAATGTTCGTACTTCAAATGTCAGTGTCAGACTTTCGGCAAGTGAGTGTATCAATACAACATCACACACTCAGTTCACAGACCTACGAGGAGCTACACACAGCAAACCGAAGAATCCTCCAGCAGCAGTCAGGCAAATGATTCTGGCGAAATCCTCCACAGGCGTTTTCAGTAATCCAAGCTGGTACATCGCAGGAATGGCTGAAATGAATGTTGCTGACATGCCTCCAGATGCTGTGGCAACGGTTTGGACGATGTTGTTCTCATGCGGTCCGAATGGCGCCCCCGAGGATTTCGACCACCGTTTCAATACCGAGAAACCAACGATGGACTGTGCGAAAATCAGCATTTCATACATATGAGCAATGAGGTCACTAACACCGAGGCTGCGCACGTATGAGTGATAATGGATTCGAATAAGGGCAGAAGATTCCTTACATGTTCGCCGACGACAGCCATCCTGTTCTTAGCCCAAGATAGATGTTCGATGCATTCACGACTGCACCACATGCCATCCCGAGCACCACTGCCCGCAGTGTTAAGATATGCGCTTCCTCATAGTGTCCTATGTCCTTAAAGGGTGAAAATGGGTCTTCAGAAGCGCATGCCATTGCGGTTCGCTGATCCCGTATCTTGTGAAGGCAATCTTGTTGGCTCTTTCAATGCAAAACGAGGCAGAAGAGAGCCTTGCAGTGCGCAACGGATTGCGGCACACTCACGTGCTACATAATATATCAGTACTGCATACGTTGGGTGCTTTGCGACAATTGGACAGTTAGGGTTGACAGTGCATATACTGGTATGACTTTGCAGGATTCCCACAAATGATGTGCGCGCAGTAATCACCAGCCACGGCATACTCAGTGCTCGACTTTACCTGCGCCACTCTAGCACCAAATAGAAATTTAAACAAAACCTTCTGTCATTACGAGAGAGAAATCATGTGAAATACGGAGACTTTGAGTGTTCGCGGTCTATTGAAATAGTGCCAATTGATGCTATACGGATCACTCATGAGGGAGCGAGCTACCATTATCTAGGTTTATCGTACTCAGAATATTGTTCGCTCATGTCAATTTCCCAGATAATACCAAGGAGTCGTCTCTCGGAACCGAGTCTCGAGTGCCCGTTGCACGAGTACTGGAAACCACTATAGTATATGTATCAGCAGAGACATTCCCGCGAGAATAGAAGAGATGGAAGAAACTTACGGGAGTGCCCAAGCCCGTCGCGGGATCCCATCCTGTCGCTGCAGGAAACCCAGATGAATTGCAGCCCAAATTTGAACCAATCTCAACATCCGTAAACGCACCTTCAGCCCGGGAGTATATCCACGGATTCAAGAACCCCAGCGGTGGGCGCCGCTCAGCTTCCAGCACATCGTTCACAAGCGCAATGATCGCAGCAACCGTGGGTGTTGAAGCACTGGTTCCATCTTGCAACCGTGCGGTCCCGTTCCACATGATCGCATAGTGATACCCTGCCGCAGAGATATCAGGATATGCGCGACCCGCACGATTATAAAGTCCTGAGTATCGATCGCCAAGCTGTCCGAGGTACCGTTTTACATGCTTCTGCTGGTAAACCGGTTGCGCAAACATGTCGCTGAAGCCACCTCCGCTGGAGAAGTTGTTCCGGGCATCGAAAGCCACAATCTCGGGCTCGAGAAAGCGAGTCGCTCCAACGGCTGTAACGTAGGGACAGCTGGCAGGAAAGGATGGTGCAAATCGCTCGCGCTTTCCGTCTTTGCTGAAGCATTGGTCTGATCGGCCCACGCCATAGTCTCCACTTGCTACTAAAATAGACACCCCACGAGCTCCCAACTGAGCGAACTCCGCGCATACTCTCCGTGCGTAGTCCTCAGGCACAGTCTTCTCGTCTTCGGCGTAAGAAATCGATATGACGGAGGGCACTCGTTCGAGTGTCTTCATGTAGCGTAGCCATGTGAGATATGGCTCGTTGCTATTGATGACTTGTTTGCCGGAGGGATGGAAGGGTGGTTTGCCACCCACGTTGTACACGGTCATGGGTATAGGCCAGCTAACACCCAGTACGGTCTGCGCATCTAGTGCGCCTTCATAGCCCTTACGCGCTTTCATTTGATCTGGAGTATTGGGCGATTGTTGATTGTCGGCTCCAGCAATTAAAGTGACATTGAAGCTTCCGTCAGCACCGGCTTTGAAGGCATCTGGACGGTAATTTTGAAGGTACAGGCGCACGTCCGAACGGTTGACCACTTCGCCCAGGAAATTCACAACACCGATACCGTCTGCATTGCTATTGCGCGCCCGATAGTTATCGATTCCGTATAGTGTGCGGAGACAAAAGGATGATATTGCAACTCGGTTGCAAGCTTGTGTGACGTTTGGATGAGCCGGGAGATCAGTTGCAGATGGGATGTCCATCTTGCCACGCTCTAGGAGATCTTCTTCGACTAGCTCTTCGTAAGTTGGCATGCGGCCTTCACGCTCCCAATCAGGCTCGGGGGCACCCAGAAAATCTTGAGCTTTCGGCTGCGCGAAGCTCGTCGTAGGGGTGATTATATCGATGCAGTCGGAAACAGCGGCCGGAAGTGACCACTCGGGTGTCCGCACCAAGACATCGCCGTTCTCTCTGTGTACGTAGACGTAGTACTCCGACTGTACTAAACATTCGACTTCTCGAACTGCAATCGAAAGGCTGATCCAATCGCTGTGTGGAACCGTATCCAATGTCGGAATGTCGCGATCTACGCATGTGGAAAGCCACTCAGTGACCCTCACGTATGTTTCCCGAGTTGGTTTTATGAGCTCTTGGATCTGTTGCGAGGACAGCCAGTGGCCATATCGATGGTGCGACGGGTTTGAGACTACAAATTTCGTCAAGCATTGTTCGTCACAGTGATATAGTGATTCCCTACCTTGCTCGAGGACCGACTCCAGCTTCCCAACCTTTGCCGCTCTCAAACCAATGGAGACTTCGAGAAGAGTATCTGGAGGTGCACGCTGGGTACGAATCCACTCGGAGCTAATCGACGCGGCCCCTCTTGGAATGTATGGATTTGCCGCGCATAGACTCCCGTGGAGTAACAGGTTTGAGTGCAAAATGCTGAGTATATTCGAATACCATCTTCGCAGCTCCATTTCGCAAAGGCGAATCGTTGCAGCTGTCGTAGCTGGATCGCTTGGTGGTTTCCATTGTGCCGACAACGATACGAGTCGTTGGCATCGCCGTCCAAATCATCATCGATCTCTCAATGAGAATGGAAAGCGTGGTATGCAAGGTCATAGTCGACAGCAGGGATCCTTGCAATATGCACTGTCGTTTTGACCCGCAGCTACCCCACTCGCGCACTCGGGACTGTATGTAGCGAGATGTGACAGCGCAGGAGCCGTGCATTTGAAGCGTCCGCGTGGAACTTACAACGTCATGTTGGCAAGAAGTTGGGATGGATGTAAAGCACTGCGGAGATACTTCAGCGTTCCAGCTCATGCTTCGGACGGCGCACCACAGAGGCATTACGTTTCTCGCACTTCGTTGCAATCAATCATGGCATTTCTTACCATTCACGTCTTGCTTCTTTTCTTGTACCATCTCCTTCCTACGATCGCTGAGCCCGTTCAGTACTGCAGATTCGGTCAACCATCCCATGAAGCTGATTTCTGCCTCGGCCTCACCACCCACCACAACCACAGCTCTCAGGCCCACGATCTCTACCTCAGTATCACCGTGAGCAAACCCACGCCTCTGGGATGGACAGCTATAGGCACAGGACCAACAATGAGCGGCTCTCTCATGTTCACCGTGTACGGCGATCACAGATCCGGAGCCAACCCGATCGTCAGCGTGCGAACCGTCAGCGGGCATAACCAGCCACAGCTGATAACGCGTGGAGACATGGGTGAATCGGATCTTCGCATCCTCCAAGCTGTATGGATGCCCTCCAATTATGACAGCCAGACCTCCAAGGCGCAAATATCGGTCGTCTGCTATGCCTGCACGCGCTGGCCCGGCTCGTCAATCTCGGCATCCACTTCGTCGCAGCCTTGGATTTGGGCTTGGAACGACCAGCAGAACATCCCCGTTTTCTCTTTCGATGCGCATCTCCAGATGCACAAGCACCATGCTGGCAACGGAGGCTGGGGCATCTTCTACGTCGATATGGCGCGGTCTGTCACGGAAGCTGTGAGGCGACCCTCCCTGCCACCATTGCGTCCTGGAGTCGCCACACTGGGAACATCGAATTCGCCAATAGGTACCGCCGGTCTGTTGGCATCTCTGAAAGCCAAGCCGCTGGTCTTCGTCCACGGAGCCTGTATGTCGGTTGCCTTTCTTCTCCTCTTCCCACTCGGCGTTGTTGCGATGCGGTGTGGATCGAAAAAGGCGTTCAGGAATCACTGGATGATTCAGCTGGTGGCTGTCGCGCTCGTGATCGCAGGTGCATCTACTGGACTGGTCATGAGCCGTACGCTGAATACTTCGCACCAATGGATCGGCATCGCAGTCGTCATCGCACTCAGCATTCAAGGAATTTTCGGCTGGCGGCATCACATTGTTTTCCTCCGCATCAGGAGACGTACCTGGGTCTCACAAGCCCATATCTGGCTTGGGCGATTTAGCATGCTAGGCGGCTGGGGGAATGTGATAATTGGCTTGCTGCTCTCAGGCCAGAGCCGGTTAACGGTGTCGCTCATACTGGCTGTTGTCGTATTCGAGGCCATCGGACTGGCGGCCTGGCTGAGGGCAGTGTCGCGGCGCACCCAAGCTGGTGACCCGCAACAAAATCATAGGGCTGTAGCGCCAGCCTGGGGAGGACGTAATTTAGAGGCTTACTTCGCAGTCGAGGGTAGCGATGAGGAAGACGAAAATGGGGACGGCGTCGAGGCGAGCAACGAGAAGAAAGCCCCGTTCGAAAAGGGGCCGCGGAAGTCGTTGGCTGTGGACAGATAGTAGAATATTGGAAGGAAGATTTCTGAAATATTCCACTTCTCCCCAGCAGGCGCTCTCAATTGATCACCTTGTTCGTGCTTCGCCTCGCAATCACGGCTAGCCTGTGCTTCATGGGATACGCAAAAACTAACACTGCAACACATAAGGTACAATTCTTTCGTGATGATGAAGCCCCCGGGGCTGTACGTGGTCCGGTGTGGTCGAGGCGACGCATAGATTGCTCGAGCGGTGCAAGGTTTCGAATAGCCCACCGCGCGTAGCTAGGGAGGCTAGCTACTTTGGGCTACCCAGCTCAGCAACGAGCACTACTTCACTCTAATCAGCATTCGTATCTTAACAAAATGAACTACTTGGACATGCGAATAATGATGTCCAACTGATCCTCCTCCAATTATTCTCCATTCCAATCAACGCCCTGCCCTACCAGCTAAACACCAATCCCAGAATCACCGGGACCTCGTCTCTCTACACCACTACCTCTCAAACTTCAAAATGTCCTCTAAGTCAACATTTCCAGTAATCCTCCTACTCGCTCTTGATATCCTCGTGTGAACGGAGTCCGCTCAAGCAGTACTAAGCAAAGGATATGGTCATTGCTCGTCACTGAGAAAACACTTTTCCAAATATTGAAAATGACTTCAAGTGTATAGAGAAAACCCTTGTTATAGAAACCCCAACGTGGAATGCAATGTACATCAGAAAAAACCTACTCTAGATTAGCTACCCAGAGGTCCCATTTTGTAGCTGGGCCCTCACGATTTCCTTTCTGAAAGTCGTATCGTCGATATATTACGAGCCCACCAGGATGTCGAAATCTTGAGCGAGGAGGAATCTAGTTATGGCATTGCGGGGAAAAAAGGGCAGTCACCAACTCCTCAGGTTGTTAAGAAGCACGATGGTATGTTGTGGCGTCTAGTTCAAGTGGCACATTCTAATCCTCCGCATAGATTCAGGTAAATCCTATGGGCAAAGGCGTGACATTCGAGGTAGGCAGCATCTCAAAATGAATTACCAAAAGATCTACGTGGAAACCTCAAAATAACGGCTTGTAGGGCGGCCGAACAGCCATCATACTATCAGGTATGGTGCACAACCCTTTGATCAACAGTCGCCCTTGCCTTCTCTGGCCTACACATTCGATCATTCCTCTTTTGTCCCGGATGGTTCGGTCTCGTGCACGAACGCTAAAGATGTGTCCACGGAGCCTCAAATTCAGCCAACAGAGAGCCTTGCTGCACTTCCATCGGCTCGTACATCATCGGGAACGACGTTCGAGGACGAGCTACGAGCACTTGTAGTGCGCCATTCACAGCAAGCAAATCCATCTCAGCTCATGTACATCGCGGTATCGACGATCCATGATATCGCGTCTGAATCCACAAACACCACAGATTGCTCCTTGCTGGTCGATACTCGTCAGGAATTTAGCCACCAGATCGGCACGCCCGTGGTTAGGTTACCGCGCCCGGCAAGTAAGGTCAGACAAAGCGGCAGTATCAAGGGCGAAATCGACAACATCGGGTTATACCCTGCATATTCCCCAGACTCTGGTGAGCTTTTGGAGCCACACATCGGTAGAGGCGAAGAGCTAGCGCGGAGTTCCACTGAAGATCTTCTGAATGAAGTCCTTCGACGGAATGGCCGTTGGACCATTGATCAGTTCTTGGCTTCGGAACCACAAGACCCTGTGGTGTCGCCTCGTCGTAAGCGCTCACTATCTGCTGACAACTGCGACTTCGAGGCATCCAAACGCGTAAAAATTGAGGGCACACCTTCGGTGCTTCCTGAGTGGGGCTTCGTCGATCGGTCTAAAGACTATATGAGGAATCGATCAGTCGATTAGTGGAGACAAGCTTCATGTACGGAGCTTCTCAGGGCATTCATACCTTACTTCGATCTTGTACAGTTACATAGCCCTAGCGACAATTCGCTCCGTGAATTCTTTCGTGTAGCAGTAGAAGACGGGTATTGAAAGTTGTGCTGCCGGAGTTGGCTGTTGTCATGCTCGGTGAATGTTCGGTGTGATATGTACGGATGGCTCGCGACCCCAAGCGGTAGACTGAATGCGCGGCGGGCGCTCTCATTCAGAATATCTGTGTGCACATCAGTCCCATCCATCAAAGTTAGTCGGTTGCGAACTCACCATTGGTCAAGTCACATATATCCAGTGCTTCGTGGTCGGGCAGACTGGTCATTTTGATTGAAGGTTCGGGGTCCTGCATGTTGTCTAACGGGTGAGGGGTTGTAATGGCAGTTGGGTAGGGTATGGGTGTCGCGGAGGAAGAACAATGGCGCGCAAGAAAATTTGCCAAGCATGGCCCAGAAATCGGAGCAGACAGTTGCAAGGAAGGAGCAAAAGAGCCTGCCGCGCCTTCCTCCCGCGCGTTTTCAAGCACAACCAGCCGGCTCGCATTGGCGAACAAAACGAACAAACACACCCATTTCAACAAACAAGCTGTTTGTATTGTGTAATTGCCTCTAGCTAGAGTGGCATTTACTCCCTCGTCTCTCAGTTTCCATGTCTGCTCCACCACGATTTTTTACTATTCATACATCCTTCTCGATCCCTCCCTCTCATGTGGCGGCGCCGACCTCCTCCCCCCAGCAATTTTCCTAAACCAAGCTGAAGTCTTTCGTACCAATCCAAGCGTATGCTCAATCGAGTATGTCTTCGCATCGGAATGAAGAGCACTACCAGAACGATGGGTAGGAATCTGGCGATGTGAAGAGGGCATTCTCTCTAGCCTCCTAACACCTCGTTGCTCATACGTCCGGCTAGCCTGCTCAATGAGTGAGTTCTTGCGCACGAGTCGTTGCATGGATCTTCCGGATGATTTTTGCGGGCGGCGGTGAGGAGTGGTTGGGTCTTTCCGACGCGTTGGTTTTTCTGTGTGAGCGTGGATAGTGGTATGAATGTCTCCTTTACCTCTCTTCAGTAGTTCTTGTTTGGCTTTTTCGACGTCTTCGCCGTTGGTCCGACGTCCCCGACGTATCGTCAACGTGCTCCTGACAAGTTCTGCGATATCATCGGCATTGAGTCTCCCCGGAACGATGTTGAAGTTGCAGACCGAATCCGGCGCAGCTTGCTGCAAATGGGCCAGGAGACGTTGCGCTTCGTCATCGACTTCATCAGGGTACCGAGCAAACAGAAAACATCGGCGATCCCGGATCCCACATACCCAGTTCAGACTCTTCAGACCCTTGAGCGCTGTGGTATTGATATAGTCGCGAGAGATGGAAGTGGTGTTTTGATGCAAAACCACGTCGGTCTTAAGAGTGTTGTGATATATCATCCTTTTCGTAGAAAGGCACCCGCCAGAGCACAGGAAGCAGTCATTGTCAATACAATAAGTGAAACGGAGTGAGGAAGTTGCTCTTGATGGCGATAGTGGTCGTATATGCTCTGCTCGTGGAGGTGGTCTGGAGATGTCCTTCGGGATGTCCTTCGGGTCTTTTGTCTTCGCGAGATTGTGACTGCTTTTGTCAGCAATCAGACATGGGGACCGAGATGACGTCGGCTAGATGAACTTACCTTGTGTCGAGAACATCTGTATGATCATGAGCCTGAATTTTCACAGCAAGACGTAACCAATTCCTTTCAAATTCCGTGCACCAACCCGACATGCTCTCTATTATGTCCCCCAGTGTCACGAGCTGACTTTGTATAGTGAAGAAGAACAGCTCCGCTTCCCTTTCATTGAGAGTGGGGAGAGCGGTACTGGCGTCGCGCTCGTCTACCGGGTCGTCGTGTGGCAGAAACTTCTCGCAACTTCGAAAAAATTTCTGTAGCGCGCTCCTAATTTTTCTCCCCCTGCGACCGAAGTCGATGAGAGATTCCCGAGTAGGAATGCCGATTAGGTCAATGGCGCAGTTATCGGCTGTCGCAGATGTGAACGAGAAGGTCAAGATCAGAATGCAGAGGGATATAACCATCTCCATCTCTTGGTGCCTGAAGGCCTTGACCCGGCGGCAGCTGTCCACGATCCATTGGCAGAGCGCTCCGGGGCTGACCTTACCCCTACGCAGCTTGAACTGCAATTCCGACTCCAGGAAGTCTGGCCGGCAAGACTTTGGTATCTCAGGTCTGGCTGGATCGTCATTCACGAAGCCGATCTTAGCTTGTAGCGGTGCGAGGCGATGCCTGAGTTGGTCTCGCCACTGATCTTCAAGGTCCGCATTCTTATTTCTGGAGCTCGGACGTCTAAGAGTGGATTTTTCTGTTTCGCTTTCTGATGTTTCCTCAAAGTTCGCTTTCGGGTGGTCCTGGGTATTGTGGTCCTGGGTATTGTCGCCCATGGTACCTTGCACTGTTGATGGGGATATCGTCGCTCCAGTCCACGCTTCCGGATCTTCACAACGATAAGTGTACGAATCAGCCTGCAAAGATAGTGGTCCATCGTCGAATGACTGGGATCCTAGACAATTTGGACCGGCAACTTCGTCCGAGGCCACCCACGGCGTCTCGTCGACAGCTTCGGGATGGAATGACACAAGAGAGCTGTGACAGATGCTGGACAGATCTGAGTCGTCGTTCTCGCAGCATGGTGCGTAGTAGACGACATCTTGGTCTATGTCACGGTAAGATCTTATTGATATGAGCAAGTCGGCGGCGGTGATCCGGGCTCGAGGCGCTTCTTGAAGCATCTGCCGAATCCAATAAATCGGTTGATCATGAAAGGAAGTCGCTTTCCTGAGGTTTCCGAGCCATTGTGTGTACGCATCGCGATTCGTTCTAGGGTTCATGTTGCCACTGCCGTTGTTCGCAAAAAATGAAGCCCGTTGGTCGAGGGTTTGGCCTTTCAATACAGTCTGTGAAAAGTAAGCGATAATTCCCAAGTTGCTATTGATGTTGCGATACTGACCAGCATATCCAGAAAAACACAACCCAACGACCAGATATCGGACGCTTCATTTCTCGAATCATGCTCCACCACTTCCGGAGGCGCATACGCTGGTGTATACGGTCCAGTTATCCCAACTGTGGTACCTGTCTCGTCGTCGCCCCATCCTCTCGCAGTGCCGAAGTCAGTTAGCAGAACTTCCCCATTCTTCAATAGCACATTAGCGGGCTTGATGTCTTTATGCCGGCAATTCTGGCTATGGAGATAGTGCACCGCAGAGGCCAGACACCCGAAAGCTCGCTGGAGAACGAAAAGCTCATTAATCGGGTTTCGCTGCAAAAATTGCCGCAGGTCAATATCTGCTACTGGGAGCATGAGAAGGGATACGTGGTCCGGATCGGTGTAGGACGCGACGAATCGAACGAGGTGTTGATGTCTTAACCTCTTAAGGATATCGATCTCGTTCTCTAGGTCCTTGGTCGCACACTGGCCTCTCGGGAGGACTTTACGCTTGATACGTTTCCGCTGCGATCCTCATCAGCTCCCCTCTTCCCTATCATCCAACCATGCACGTGACTCACAGCATAGTCCTTCAGCGACACCTTACTCGTCACCAAATCCACCAACCCATTCCTCCCACTCCCCAGCAACCTCCCTTGAATGAAGCATGCATCGGCAGCCGCGGTAGACGCAAAATGCTTGTGCCTCCCAGCCTCCAAACTCATAGCCTTCGTCAGCACTAGAGCCTGCAACCTGAGAAATTCCCTCCTCGAGCTCTCCTCCGGGATGAGGGAAAGGAGCCGCGCATTTGAGTATGGAAACTCGACATCACAAAGCTTCGCCCGAATGAACGCCTCAATTAAGTCAAGCCGTTCAATCATAAACAGCACGGTGTACGTCCGCGGTCTCTTACTCCATTCTTCTTTTCCCGCAAGAGCTAGCAGCTTCCGTATATGATCGAAGATCGATTCATCAAGCGGTCGGTGTTTGTATACTTCAACGGTAGAGGAGGAGATTAGTTCGCGGACGCGGTGCAAGACGTCGACGTCGACGTCGCCGGTCGATGAGCGGGATGACATCACGGAAGGATGGGAGAAGGCGAGGTGCGAGTGGGATTGCAGTGGATCGAGGCATGACTTTATTCAACGCGCATGCCCCGTAGTTGCCTGATTGCCTGCGGAGGATGCGTATGGTGGCCAATGAAGGTGGACAAGGTTATTGTGGCGGTGCGGCTGAATCACGCACTAGCTTCACGGAGAAAACCCTCGTGCTCCGCCACTTCCACCTTGCGAATCCTGTCTGGTGTGAAATAACGCTATTGCTCATGACTGACATCACAATGATAGACTTGCATGGAACCAAGCGTTTGAACTGCATTTCAATTGATGTGAACCCTAAACCCATAAGACTCCAGATGACCTTAAGTCTAAGCCATGGACGATGGTAAGCTGCTACTCATACACGCCATGCGCGGCTGACCCGTGAATACAATCAATCTCTATCAAACTTTTCCGCCCCAACATGGCTCACAACTCGTCGTGGCTGGGCTCTTCGTCCTCGCCAGCGCCACCAGCGCCTCCGCCGTAGAGCTTAGAGGTGATGGGGTAGGCAACATTGGACAGCTTCTCGAACTGCTCGTCAAAGTCCTCAGAGGCGGCCAAAGCGGCGTTCTCCTCGAGCCAGTCCTGGGTTTCCTTGACGGCCTCAAGGAGAGACTCCTTGTCCTCCTCGTCAATCTTACCACCGAGACCTTCCTCGTCGTTGACCTGGTTCTTGAGATTGTAGGCGTAGTTCTCGAGCTTGTTGCGGGCCTCAATGCGCTCGCGGGTAGCCTTGTCCTCCTCGGCGTACTTCTCAGCTTCCTCGACCATGCGCTCGATTTCCTCGGCGCTCAAGCGGCCCTTGTCATTGGTGATAGTAATGGACTCGCCCTTGCCAGTGCCCTTGTCGATAGCACTAACCTTGAGAATACCATTGGCATCGAGCTCGAATGTGACCTCAATCTGGGGGACGCCACGCGGTGCCGGGCTGGAAAGTGTCAGTTCATGGAAATCGCATTGGTCATTGGTGACGAGACTTACGGAATGTTGGTCAGCTCGAACTTGCCGAGCATGTTACTGTCGAGAAGAGTTAGCGACTTTGGCTTGGTGACGAGCACTTGATTGGTGACGGTGAAGAACAGATTGGTCTTTGGCCTGGTAGTTGCACGGTTCGCGGGTTTGTTGTGGGTGTGGGTGCGACTTCCTCAACTCTAGGAGAGAAGGCGCGGCCCGTGCAACCAAAGTCCAAAGACCGTCATGTTCACGATGAAATAAAAAGGAATGAAACAAAGAAAGGAGTACTCACTTATCCTTCGTCATGCTTCGCTCGCCTTCGTATACCTGAATCAGGACCACAGGCTGGTTATCGGCGGCGGTAGAGAAGATCTGGCTCTTCTTGGTAGGGATGGTGGTTCCACGCTTGATCAAGTGGGTCATGACGCCACCCGTGGTCTCAATACCAAGAGTGAGAGGGTTGACGTCCATGAGAATAAGGGACTCAGCAGCCTGATCACCAGCGAGAACACCACCCTGAACCGCAGCGCCGAAAGCGACCGCCTCATCGGGGTTGACATCCTTGCGAGCCTTCTTTCCGAAGAACTCCTCGAGCATGGCCTGAACCTTGGGAATACGAGTGGAACCACCGACAAGGACAATGTCGTCGATATCGCTCTTCTTCATCTTGGCATCCTTGAGCACCTGCTCGACAGGCTTAAGAGTCTTCTTGAAGAGGTCGTTGTTCAACTCTTCGAACTTCGCGCGCGTCAGGGTCTCAGAGAAATCCTCACCCTTGTGGAAAGACTCAATTTCGATCTTGGTGGTCTTCTGGGAGGAGAGAGTGCGCTTGGCCTTTTCAACTTCGCGCTTCAGCTTGCCCATGGTCTTGGCGTCCTTGGTGATGTCGACGTTCTTCTCCTTGTTGTACTTCTTGGCGAAGTAGTTGATGACACGGTTGTCGAAATCTTCACCACCGAGATGGGTATCACCGGCAGTCGACTGGACCTCGAAAACGCCCTCCTCAATGGAGAGGATAGAGACATCGAAAGTACCACCACCGAGATCGTAGACGAGAACCTGGCGTTCCTTCTGGTCGGTCTTGTCGAGGCCGTACGCGAGAGCGGCGGCGGTGGGTTCGTTGACGACACGGAGGACGTTGAGACCAGCGATTGTTCCGGCGTCCTTAGTGGCGGCGCGCTGAGCGTCGTTGAAGTAGGCGGGGACGGTGACGACGGCGTTCTTAACGGTCTCGCCGAGATAGCTCTCAGCGACCTCCTTCATCTGTAGCGATGTTAGCTGCTGTTCTCCGAAAATGGCGAGAACACGCGAAGCCATACCTTTCCGAGGACCATGGCGGAGATTTCTTCGGGGGTGAAGGTCTTCTCCTCATTGTGGACCTCGACTTGGACACGGGGCTGGCCAGACTTGTTCACGACCTTGAAGGGGAAGTGCTTGATGTCGTTCTGGACTTCCTTCTCGTTGAACTTGCGTCCAATCAAACGTTTCTGCCACTTGTCAATAACCCGCTATACCATGCCGCAGCTGCTGTACTCACGATGTCGAAAACGGTCCGGTGAGGGTTGCTCGCGTACTGGTTCTTCGCGGCGTCTCCAACGAGGCGTTCCTCGTCGGTGAAGGCGACCCATGACGGTGTGATACGATTACCTGTAGAGGCCACCTGTCAGCTTTGCTACTCGGCCCACAACGGCGAACTTGGACTTACCCTGGTCGTTGACCATGATTTCGACCTTTCCATTCTTCATGATACCAACGCATGAGTACGTTGTTCCCAGATCAATACCAATAACGGGTCCTGACACGGCGTTGGAATCTTCCTTGAGGGGTTCTTGGTCACCGGCGCGAGCTGTCTTTGCTAGCATCAAACCGCCGACGAGGACAAGGAGAAGGTAGAAGGCAATGGACCAGGTGGAGCGCTGGTTAGCGCCTCTCGATCGCCGCGCCATTGCGGTGGATGTGGTATGGGACGAGCGGGAAGTATTGTGGGAGACTCTGGTAGAGCTCTTCAAAAAAATTGGTGGAGTACTCAGTAGTCTCCGGGTATCGAAAAGGAAAAGAAGAAAGGAAGAGCAAGTCGAGGTAGTTGGTTGGGCTTTTCGAGAATGAGGAGGAAGAGCAGCACCGAAGGGGCAGCGGTGTTATATGGGGGGTTGAGGCGGGCGGATTTTGAGATGTGGACAAGTGGTGAACATTGGGATACTGCCATTTCACCTTGCTGCATGCGGCAGGCGGTAAACCCGAAGCTGCCACCTTTCAACATTTCCGCCCACGGCGCCGCACCTCAGCCTCGATTTTTACCTATTTTCATGCGACATTACAGGACACGTGTAGTCCGAGTCTGCTGGAACTTTCTGCCACTTAGGTAGACGTATGCATAATGTCATTATTGATCCTCCATGGTGACGCTTAGGAACTTTGAAGACTGCAGGGAACGAGCAACTATCGGTATTCCTTTCACTCCGCGTCTTTCATGGAGACTCGCCAGGCATTCTTCGATGCTCTCAAGGAACGCGCACTGCTAATGCTTCCGCCACCAAGTCTTGGCAGTGAAAAGCCCTGCATTTCTTCCAGGTGTCCTCTCCTCAGCCTCGCCAAGGCCGGCCTTTTTGGTCTGGCGCCCACCAAACACCCATGGATGACCCGAGCATCTACCCCGATGACTCTTTATGGCAAACTTGCAACGTCGCCAAAATGTCCTGCCCATTCCCGAACCCGAGACACAGACTGCTTTGTTCGCAGATGAATCTTCACCCAACCCGGTTGAAAGCAGGCGCCGCATCGCGCTTTATCACCCTCCCATGGACTTCGTATCGATTGTCCATGCACTGCAATACGAACACTCTACATGACACAAGCCTGGACTTTGAAGCTACAGCCTGCGCTCAGTAGTAAACGTGGAACAGACCTACCTCGACATATGATATTTCCCGAGCATCTCCCAAAGTCAATGCATGTATGAGCATGCATCGTCTCGAGGTTTACTGTCCTTTCCACATACAACGAAAGGCCTCATTCAAGATTAGTAGCATGAATAGCCTATGAGTCAAATCAGGACTACTTGTTACCGTAAGTTAGGAGCCTGGCCGTTCCGTCGGACGTGAAATCATGGTGTAGTCTACGCTAGGAACAATAGACCCTTGCTCGGAGCCGACTCTGCTCATGACGAAGGTAGATAACCTTATTTCGACCCCAATAGGAATCCCGGTATGTATGTGCCAGGCATTTGCGGCAATGCATCAGTCTCTTACACGTTTTCTACTCTATTCATCTCTTCAAGTTTGAGTCGACCGTAAATTCTGCATTCTCAGCCCGTCTATTTTCTCAAGCGTGCTAAACACAACTGAAGTCATCTCCAATGAACTCGCATTGTTTCCCCCTTCAACGCCAAGTAGTGCCCTTAGCATTTCTTTCTTGTTGCCCAAAGAGGCACAATTCACTGCAAACCATTGATTGCAGCACTAAAGGGTTGGCATTTGTACTGCGCTATGACGCGGCGTTGACGCTCAGTCAGCGAAGTATTGCCGACTTGGTAACCGTACTTTAGCGTGCCAATCCTCTCCGGATCCTGCCAAATCATCGTCAAGTAGTAAGTGCACATGTATAGCAAGAGAAGAATGCTAAAGAGAGGCAACGCGGCCAGAGCGAGTACGCATTCCCAAATTGGCCGAGCCATGCCCTCTAGCCGCACCATTCCTGTCCCTACGATTTCCACATGCCCGGATGTTCCATGTGCATAAAGTCAGAGCAATTACGATAGGTATACTCAAGTAGAGTACCCGGTAGCATCAAGGTGCCAAAAGCGTTGATTCAAGGGAAACCCGCGTGAGCTGGTCGTCAAAGGGACAGCTTGCAAGGTCATGGCCTCTGACGGGGAGGCATCATAATATATCAGAGGTTCTGACGACGATACAGCTCAATGCTGCGGTCGCTCTCGCAATATCCTCATATAGATGTGCTATAAAGCCTCCAGCGACAGTTGGGTGTGATTCAATACCGCATGCAGTCCACCTCAAGGCTAAGGAGGAACTTGTGCCTAAGGGCTTATCGTGCAAATTGCGAAGTATGGTAAGCAAAGGGATATGCATCTGGAGGGCTGCAGTCTTGCATGATTGGGAAAATGCGCTAGCGTGGCTCTCCGACGGAATCGTTGATCGACAATGTTGAAGTCGGCAGGGCACAGCAACTGCATCATTGTTGCGATATACTGGCCCGTGCGAATTCCCATGAAGTTCGCACGAGCAGTCGGATTGTTGACTTACTCAATTGCACCATCAGCAAGAAGAAGTACGACACCCACACTTGAGCAGCTACTCCAAACACGAACAATAACCTCGAACAGATCCACAGGTGCATCTTGACCTGCTCTACGCGTAAAATGCTTACTGATAGCCGTACAGGCTGATCTCAGCTCCGATTTCACCTACGTACCTATGTAGTGTCACACTTCACTGCCGGGCAAAATAGGCATACATACTTGCTTCTACATACATACTTGCTTCTATGAAGATGCTCGTATTTATTGCATCACCTCATTAGGCCAAATTTGGGTGTAGCGCGGTGACTTAATAAATACGAACATCTTCGTACATCATACAATCTTCCCTGAACAATATCCATCTTGGTGCGATATGTCTTACAAATCAAGAGGTCAGAATGCTTTACTTGACGCACTGCAACCCTTTAGGAAGGAGGGGCAGATTGTTGCTACCCCGCCGTCGTTGTTCCGGCGCGATTCCGAGGCACGTTACTATCCGGAACCCATCTTTTCGAAAAGTGGAAGAAGTATAAAGCCTTCCTTTGTGCCCACTCTCCAATCCGCCAATTCAATTGACCCATCGGTCCTTTCAACCACCCATTTATACCACCAGGAGGCCTATAGGCGATAAGCAACCATGTCTACGACCCCCCAGCACTCTCAGCACTCTCATCATTCGGTGCAGAAGAAGGTCGAAGGAGAGGACCATCTCACAAACAAGTCTGCTCCAGGTGTACGTGACCCGCAACATGCAGAAAACAGTAATTCTCTATACTGACATAGAACAGATCTCCTACTTCACCCCCATGCAAGACCCACCCGCCGGCACAGCCCTGGGCATGAAAGATGGCAGCACCAAGATCCCCAAACTCTTCACCCCCCTCAAACTCCGCGGCCTAACCCTCCAAAACCGCATCCGCGTACGTCCCTCCCC
>JAFHBV010000462.1:0-27799 GCA_019022785.1 Pseudomonodictys pantanalensis | reverse complement strand
CCGGGCAAGTGGGAAACCGGGCCCACGATCTTCGACCATTTGCACATCCAGGACACCAACCCCCGGATCCAATAGACCAACCCACCGCTATCAAACAACCCCCTCCCCCCCCCCCAACGCTCAAAAACAATATACCAGGGCATTTTATACACACCTTCGGGCTACGTTGACCATTTAGAGTGGTGCCGGGTTCAGCCAGCGGATGAACGAGCAAGTTCGTCGCGGCAGATGCATTTGAACTACGGGGCGTTCGACAATCTCCTCAAATTGGCAGATACAGTGTGAGGAGATTACTTCAGGAGTTGGCATACGTTAGAAAAAGAAGGAGTATGTGCTAGGAAACGATCAACCGTATGCAGTTCATGGTTCTGAACCATAGCCTCCTGCGGCTAGGACAGATTGTAGACACAAGAAGTAGGCGATAAGGCCACAACCAACATATAGCAATACAAAGTATAATGCTCTGACTACCTCCTTGCCAATATGTATTTGGACCTAGCTAGTTTTGCTTTTCAAGCCTACTCCCACTTTTACGCGAGACCCCACTTCACCCCTCTTCGTGTCATGACGCTCGTGTCTTGACAAGCTACAAAGCGTATCTCCTAGCTATTGCATATGCCAGCTCATGCGCAACCTGCTTTTTCTTCTTCAAATTTGACTTCTTCGTGTAAAGATAATCCCTACAGCTCTTATCCCGGTCGCCGATCCTTTCGATACAAAATTGTGACCTGCCATACCACTACCCTACCACGGGATAATTGCTTCAACCATGTCCTTCTCAGAAGACAGGCCTGTCTACACACGAGATCAGATCACGCAGTACTACGACCGTCTAAATCTCCCCAACGACCAGCGCAAATACTCCATCGAGGGACTAAGTCCGGAAGAGGCACTCCACTACCTCGCCCTCCTGCAGAAGCTACACCTCGTGGCCATACCATTCGAAAACCTGACACTCCACTATTCCCCGCATCGCCAAATCTCGCTCCATCCAGAAGAGCTCTTCAAGAAAATCGTCAGCGACAACAAGGGCCGCGGTGGCTATTGTATGGAGAACAACTCTTTGCTGGCGACTTTGTTGCGGTCGCTCGGTTTCCGGCTCTTCTCTGCGGGTGCGAGGGTCATTAACGATGGGCAGTGGTCGGGATGGCGAGTTACTTTCATCTCATATGGATTTTTGTGTTTCTGACGAGTAGTAGGGGTCACATGGTGAATATAGTGAGGATTGGCGACAAGAAATATCACGTTGACGTAGGTTTTGGTGGAAATGGACCTGCCGTGCCCATGCCGCTTGATCGTTCCAGTCCCATCCAGGCACATATCAAACCTGCGTCCGCGCGGCTTCAGTGGCGCAACATCCCAGGCAACACGGATCCGGACCAGCGACTGTGGCTATATGAGCATCAAATTAATGAGAAGACGGACTTTGAGACAATCTACTGCTTTTCAGAGCTGGAGTTCCTGCCTAGCGATTACAGCGTCATGAACTATTACACAAGTACCAGCCCCAAGACGTTCTTCACGCGGACGCTGATAGGGACGAAGTGTCTGATGGGGGATGATGGTGAATTAGTGGGGACGGTTATCCTGGGGAATGGGGATTTGAAGTGGAGGGTGAATGGGAAGAAGACGAAGGAGATTAGGTTTGAGAGCGAGGAGGAGCGGGTCAGGGCATTGGAGGAGCATTTCGGGGTGCGGTTGAGTGAGGTGGATAGGGACGGGATAAAAGGGCTGCCTTCGGAGCTCAAATAGATGTATCAATGAAGATTCTTTGCGCAAACCAAGGATGGTATAACTGATGTGTATCATTGATTATTGAACATTGTACTGGCGTTTTCGACGTGATTTCGCTCAAAGGAATCGGCCCTCCATCTGTAGAGAGTCAGCATTGTTCCGAACCCTTAATGCAACTCGAGGAAGTGGACGCAAGGTATAGGACGCCAACAAAGTCTGCCACGTGGGGTATCCCGTCGTTGTTGTCCGTTCCCTTTGCCGGTCTGACTCTAATGACGTACCCTCCATGGATTGTTCAGCTCGAAGCCCGGCGGTGCTTCCGGCCTGTCTGTCTGTCCCCTCATGAATCCCGTCAACCGGCGGTCGCGCTCCATCACTGCGGTGTGTCAGGTAGGTGGCATAAGGCCATTGCGGAGGTACCGTACTTTGCTGTGGCACAGTCAGCAGCTGTCTCCTAGCTCGAATTCACGGCTCAACTTACTCTGTCCCATGCATCAATACCTCGTCTGGCTGGCTTGCCTCCGTTTTGCATCTCTCTGAGCTTTCCGACGGAAACGGCGCTGAATGCGAACATCTGCAGACATGCGATTAGCGAGCCCTCACGCGGCGGGGGCGAGGCATTGACGTACGCCGATCATGATCCCGTACGGGAGGAGAGCTTCAAAGGGCACGCCCATGATTGCGGGGTTCTCTGAGGGCGCTGGTGTGGTGTCGGCGTGGGTGCAGTCAAGGTGAGTAGCTTGAGGTGAGGTTGGCTCGGGAGCGGAAGCTAAAGACCCTTTTGGGGCTGCTGGCTTGGCACTCACTCACACCTTCAGGAGGCCGCGCTCTTTCGACGGCAAGAACTCATCAACGACGCGCCTTCAAGACGCGAAATAATTTTTGGCAGTGTCGCTCAGCACCACACTGTCATCCGAGTCGCGAAAAGGCTGCCCTCGGGCCACTGTGGCGGCAAAATAATTGCGCGTGGCGACAATCGCAGACCCCAAACCTCTCTGCACGAACAACGAACGCGACCACACGCCCACCGCATCGCCAACGAGCCCTCCGAAGCCCTCAAACGACCGGTCGTGGCTCAACGGGACCTCACTTGCAATTCAGGCCGTCTACAGTCGCGACGACGCGCTACGACGACCGCACGACGCGCCCGAAACCACGCTTCATGAACACGCCATCGAGGCGCCTACCTCATCGAAGCCCAATGCAACACATACTTTGAAGGATCTAGTCCGTGAACCTGGCGTACTTTGTCAACAAATTGGCGACTGCCGTGTCGTTCGCCATGGCCGAGCCAGGCAGGCTCATGGGGACTGGAAGCAACGTCGACCCTGAGGATATCGACGCGGACGGAGAGTACGAGGAAGATGACATGGGTTATGAGCAGAATGATCAGGAACACGAGAACGAGGCCGAGCCGGATGGACGCACCACGGATGCTGAAGGATCAGATGTGGATGCAGAAGGCGAGGAAGTAGATGACGACGACGATAGTGAAGCCGTTGGAGCCGTTAAGATTGCCCCGCGCGAAGATGTCTTTTCGGATGAAGAGCAGGATGATGAGAACGACGGGGACGCTGCCTCGGATTTGTCCTCTGATGCCAAGACCAGTGATAGCGAGGAAGATTCCGAGTCGGAAGCGGAAAACCAATGGCAGGCCGAAAGCGAGGACGGCGAAGAACCCGAGGCAGAGAAAACAGACCCCAATGTCTGCGTGTAAGTTTGTGGAATCAAGCAAAGAAACACCCTGTTGACGAAGAAACAGTTACTGCAACGAAGACGAAGACAATGATCCAAGCCCAGAGTTTGAGGAGGTCTTGTCATGTGTTGTCTGTGGAGATATGGGTATGTGGTATCCCCTTGAGACATTTAAGTTTTTGCGTTCGGTTGGCTGACATGATCTTTGTTCCTGCAGCACATCGGCAATGCGCCCGAGACGCTAATACCTTTAGCCCCGACGATGGTACGTTCGTCCCGTGTTCGCGCAGCTTTCCTTTTGCAGTGTAAATACTGACATTTGTTCTCAGATGCAAAATCATGGCGATGCACCGCCTGCATTCAAAACGGCCTGCACGAGGAGGAAACTTTACAGAATCTCACTCGCCGTAGGCTCTCCTCTGTCCCCAAGCTGGCCAGGGATCTTCTTCCCTCGCATCGGGGTCAAGACCCAGGGGGCCATTCAATTTTCAATGATTTAATTCTCCCAGATGACAATGTCGAGGGCACTCGATCGCTGCGAAAACGAAAAGCTTCGCACGAGGAAGAGGCTCTGCCTGTGCGGCAGACTCGGAAAACGCGGAGAATTTCTGAGGCGTCGAGATCGGAAGTTGGCGAATCAGCAGCTGCAACTTCACCTCACCGTGCTACCAGTGCGGTGTCAGCTGGCGAGGACACGGACGATGGCGAACAGCACACCGCATCGGAACGTGAATCCACGCGCCTTCGTTCGTCTAGGGCGCGGCGGTCTAAGCCCCAAAGGAAAGACAAGCGGCCACTGGTCTGGATCGAGGAGTCACAGGGTCTCTCCTTGATCGTTGTCTTCCACTTGAACAACGAGAAAGTCCAGAAAATCGTCACTTCAAAGCCAAAGAAGAAACCTCTCACACTGGAGCAGGAGCGTCAGGAGCGGCGTCGTGAAAGGGATCGCGAGCGGCGCGAGCGTAACAGACGGGCAGCGCAGGCGGCGAGAGAATCAGTGGATGAATCACATTATCCGGCCATACAACCGCAACCGCAGTATGCAGGGCCATTCTATGGCTTCGCTGACAAGGAGATGGACGAGAACAAGAGCAAACCGTATGGAGGCATCTTGTCTGAAGCCGACGCCGACACCTCGAAAACCTACCCCACTGCAGCCGACAGGAAACGATTCGAAGACGCCCGTCTCAAAGCCGAAGAGGATTGGAAGCAGAAGCAGGCTGCCCTGTACCCTAATCCTGACCCACCGAAGTCTTCGAAGCAAGCCGGGCCACCCAGCAAAATCAAGTGCATCAACTTTGGAGGCTGGGAAATCGACACATGGCATGCCGCGCCATACCCGGAGGAGTACAGTAAGAACAGAGTCCTTTACATATGCGAATTCTGTCTCAAGTACATGAGCTCTGACTACGTTGCCTGGCGACACAAGGTAAGAAGCCTTCATGCATGTACTATTGTGGATGAAGTGACTGACGGTACCAGCTCAAATGCCCCGCGAAGCATCCTCCCGGTGATGAAATATACCGCGATGGCAAATACTCCTTCTTTGAGGTGGATGGGCGGAAGAACCCCGTCTACTGCCAGAATCTCTGTTTACTCGCCAAACTCTTCCTCGGCTCGAAAACTCTGTACTACGACGTGGAACCTTTCCTCTTCTACGTCATGACAGAGACCGACGAGCTCGGGTGCCATTTCGTTGGCTACTTCTCGAAAGAAAAGCGACCCAGCTCCTTGAACAACGTGTCTTGCATCCTCGTTCTGCCGATTCATCAACGCAAGGGCTACGGGCAGTACCTCATCGAGTTCTCCTATCTCTTGACTCGCGTCGAAAAGAAGACTGGCAGCCCTGAGAAGCCACTGAGCGACATGGGGCTGGTCAGCTACAGGAAGTATTGGAGGCTTATCATGTGCCAAGAACTCCTCGAGCAGAAGGGGGCAATCAGCATTGGAGCAATATCCGAGCGCACTGGAATGACGCCCGATGATATTGTCTCCGCACTCGAAGGTCTGCGGGCTTTGGTGAGGGATCCCGTTACTGGCCGATATGCGTTGCGTTTGGACTACACGTATTTCAAAAACTACATTGCGAAGGCTACCAGCAGCGACAACCCAAAGATCAATCCTGAGTCGTTGGTCTGGACGCCGTATGTCATGGGCCGCCTCGGTCAGTACGAGGACGGACCAGCGCTTCATACAGTTCAGCAGCGTGATGAAGACGATGACGACGGGCCAGAACCGGAGGAGGGTGTTCAGATGGAGATGGCTGTGAAGACGAACGGCACTTCCAAAGACGGCTCCGTCGATTATGGAGACGAAGGTGGCCCAATGACTCCAGCCCTGCCAGCAGAGGAGTCGAATGGCGGGTCGCCCGTACCTGGTACCCCCCTTGCGAATGGTTCCATGGTTGCCATGGCCGGCTCTCAATTCACCAGTGCCGGACCAGCCATACCAGCTACAAGATACGAGATCTTCCCACCGGTTCCAGGGCAACCGCCTCCAAAGCGTCGACCCGGACGCCCATTTGGCACTCGACGCCGGACCAGTACTCCACGAGGAAATCGCTCCCACAACCTATCTGTCGCCCCCGCCTCAGTGTCACGCATACAATTCTCTCCCACGAACAGCGGGAAAGCATCCCCTAGCCTTAACGGGACACATACTCCGGCAACTATCTTGCTCAGGCGCACAAGAAGTAGGCTCGGCGAAAGCGTGACGAATGGCGTAGACGAAGATGACGAAGAAGAGAGCGGCGAGGTCAAAGCTGTGAATGGGAGAAGAACGACTCGGAGTTCCACGGGTAGTCCCCGGCATACAAAGAATGGCAAAGGGAAATCAAGGGTTGTTCGGGATGAGGAAGATGAGGAAGAGCTGGAGGATGAAGACATTGATGCTGAGGGCGAAGAAATTGACGAGGATATGGATGTTGACGCCGAGGGTGAGGACGATGATGATGTTCTTATCGGAGGGTCATGAAGAAAGTTCGCATGGTTCTTGTATTTCTAGGGACATAGGACATCTGTGTTCATCTTGTCTGGGTCCTCATGGGTAGCTGGCACATTGCCTGCGAGGAGAATCGGGATCTCTGGGGTTCCTCATGGCGGTATGACCATCCTGTAACTCTACATTTACGCGGTTAGCGGCAAGACGGCCCAGAACGATCTTGCATTTCGGAATATCTTCAATTCTACATGTCCCCACCAACTGATGACGTGAAGTTAAACCTCACGTGCTTTTCGGGGCGTCGGCCCGCATTAGTCCGGACGCAACGTCGATCACCACTCGGCACAAAATATCCACCATCCAAACTCCTCACCGCAACATGTCTCTTTTACCCGGCGGAAGCCATGTCATGCAGTTCTAAGACATGTACCCCACATATGCGGCTGTGTGTTTCTCCGTTGACCCCTCCGCAGGCCTTCCGCAGAGGAGAGGTCACTATGGCCCTTCATATCTGCCAATTCGCACTTCTTGGCGCGGGTCCCGGAGGCTAATGTGCAGGTTGCGCGAGCATACCACGCTAGGCTGAGCTTTTACCCGGGCATTCTGGAAGGAATCGATACGATCCACTCGGCATTCGTGGTAATCGATAGTGAATCCTGGTCGCAACATGGGGCCTGAGGCAGGTGGCAGGGTAGTATAAGCTTATGATTTGATGGTAAGAGCTGGACATCGTTGGATGCGTGGTTTTCACGTATCTGACAACGAGAAGAATTGTAGATTCGGCAATCATAAACTCAAAATCGGAAGCATGCACTTCGCCTCAGTCCTCTCTCTACTGTCTTGTTTCGTGGTGTGTCAATCTACTACACAGTTCCAGAACCCGATCCTACCTGGTTTCCATCCCGACCCGAGCTGCATCCACCTCGAAGAGGACGACACCTTCTACTGCGCATCTTCCAGTTTCAATGTCTTCCCGGGAATACCGATACATGCGAGCAAAGACCTGCAAACATGGCGTCTCGTCGGTGAGCTTGTTTACATTCTGCGTTCCACGGCGCGCTTTGACGCCCACGTGCAATTGCCGCGTGGGGAGCTTTCTATGCCCTCAATATCACTTCTCTTCACGCTTCTCGCCATATTGGCCCAATCGATAGGCAAAAAGCCTCCTCGTTTCAAGTCTCAG
Source organism: Pseudomonodictys pantanalensis (assembly GCA_019022785.1). Taxonomy (NCBI): domain Eukaryota; kingdom Fungi; phylum Ascomycota; class Dothideomycetes; order Pleosporales; family Parabambusicolaceae; genus Pseudomonodictys; species Pseudomonodictys pantanalensis. The sequence continues at coordinate 20,247 of JAFHBV010000462.1, read as the reverse complement.
CACCCCAGTCATCATACCACCCAACACACTATTTCCCTCGTCATTGTACCAGACTATCACTATCGATCGTCAGGGGGGATTCAGAGATCCAAAACATTCCCAGCCATCTCTTTTTCGCTTCCAGTGGTCCGTCTGGACCCTTCTGCGACCATCCCTGCACCATCACAACCACGATGGACCGAACCCCAGGATGATGCCTGGCTTTCACTCACCAATAGCTTACACAAATAAACGCAGGGAACGTCTTGAACCGCAAAGCCCAGCTCCCTGAGCTCGCAATATCGAATGGCTCGACGAGCGGCATCTGGGCGCCCGCGCTCAGGCACCACAACGGAACGTTCTACGTTGTGACGACGCTCGTGCATGACAAAAAGGATGCGCTGGATCCGACGCGCTGGGTTAATGTACGTTGCTCTTTTTGGCACTCGGATGAGGCATTCCGTAATGAATTGGGGAATGTTTCGTTGCTGACGGCAGCATCTGTGAGACACTTAGGTTATCTTCTCGTCGCCGGATATCTGGGATGAGAGTAAGTGGTCTGATCCGGTGCATTTTCAGTTTGAGGGGTATGATACTAGCCCGAATTGGGATGAAGAGGGGAATGAGTACATTGTTGGGAGCCATGCGTATCATGTGCAGTGAGTTGCGATAACGATGATTTGGGGGCCAATGCTAACCTGTGTGGAGGCCTGGTATTCACCTAGCCAAAGTGGATCTTGCGACTGGGACGATCAAAAGCAATTGGACGAATGTGTGGAATGGCACTGGTGGATTGGTTGGTGAATACCTGTTGCTAGCGGGAGCTGGTACTGATGAGAGGCAGGCGCCAGAGGGTCCACACCTTTACCGGAAAGATGGTTACTACTATCTAATGATCGCTGAAGGTGAATGCTCCCGTGGAAGTGTGACTAATGCTAAATCTGTATAGGCGGTACCGGCCTCGAGCACATGGAAACCATCGCTCGATCAAAGAATCTATATGGACCTTACGAAGCGAACCCAGCGAACCCAATTCTGACGAACGCGAACACCACATCATACTGTAAGCTCTCTAGAATTCCTCCTCATCATTTGCTAATTTACTTTGGAAGTTCAAACCGTCGGACATGCCGATCTCTTCCAGGATGCCAAGGGCAACTGGTGGGGAGTAGCGCTTTCCACACGCGGAGGCCCGGAATACATCACATACCCAATGGGGAGGGAGACGGTGTTGACAAATATCACATGGGAGGATGGGCAATGGCCGAGATTTCAAGGCCCCGTCGAGGGGACTATGGAAGGGTGGGAGCTGCCTGAGACTGGTGAGGGGCTACCTGGGGGTGGGTGAGTGGCGAATATCATGATAGCATAAGAAGAATCGGCTAATCAATGCAACAGCCCTCTTGTTACGGATGGGGAAGACGATTTGCAATTCGAAGCTGGCTCGGAATTGCCACCTCACTTCGTACATTGGCGCCCTCCGATCAAAGCCAACTACGTCATATCTCCAGCAGGCCATGAGGGTGCTCTCGAACTGAAGCCATCCAAGCTCAACTTGACTGGTCTTGATGGAAATGGGGGAGGACCGGAAGGCCAAACTTTCGTTGGAAGAAGACAAGTCGATTCACTCTTCACCTACAGCGTTGACATGGACTACAGCCCCAAGACGCTCGATGAAGAAGCCGGTATTACACTCTTCCTAACCCAGGTAAGGCTTCTTACCTTCTTCAGAATGTCATCCAGTGCATTGACCCTTGATCTCCACAGAACCATCACGCCCGCTTCGGCATCACGCTCCTTGCACCGATGAACTGCACCAGCACCAATCCCATCCCTCACTTTCGCTTCAACGCCATATCCTACATTGCCGTGCCACCTAGCTTCAGTATTCCCGTCCCACAGTCGATGCTCAACACCACATTGACTATGGAGCTCAAGACCGTGAATGAAACGCATTACACCTTCGCCGTGGGACGCGCAAACAGCAATGACCCGCTCACGGTGTTTGCGTACTTCCCAGGCTCTATTGTGAGCTGGGGCTTTACGGGTACACTGGCAGGCGTATATGCAACGAGTAACGCCGGGAATGGGACGGAAAGCGCGTATGTGAGGAATTGGAACTACAAGGGGCTAGGGCAGATCAGGGATAACAGTGGAGCGCCGTCGTGAAGTAGAACGCTGGGTCAATGCCGAAATTCGGGCTGAATCAAGCAGCAAAAGGCTTGCATGGTGGAAGTAGGATCAAAGCGAAGAAAGACTAGAAAAAAGTGACACGTAGTTGCATAATCCCACCCAACGTCATCGGATCGGGCCAGGTCGTAACTCCAAGCTTCATCGCGGCACGCCATGTGCTCTGTTTCAGCCCTTTCAGCCTCTTTGTACACCCTCGCTCGTCATGCTCTACACAAGTCTCGAGAGGACTCGTCACCGCGTATTCCCTTCCGATTCCTGCACCTGCCCGCCTCGCTCTAGGAAACTGTGATTTCCCGCCCGCATCCGTCACGGACCTCGGCTCACCTTGACAATCCCGATAGTCTACTGCCTCCAGCCGCGTCCGACACCTGAAGCCAGACGCATTCTGCCGTCATGCTATCGATTTGTGTCACCCATGCTGACTCTGCATCCGATATTCTACTTTCGTAGCGCAGGCACGACATATGCATACCGCTCGTTGGGATTGCCGCTTTGGATCTCGGGCGCAGAGCGCGTCATGCGGTCCTCAAGGCGCTAGGCACCGCCGGTGTCGGTGTCACAGAGGGTTTGTAGATTTGCGCTGTAGAGACTTGGCGCTCTGATTCGAGATGGAGGATAGGCGTACAGGCTCGGAATTATCGCAGGGCAGTTGCAAAGTTTGTCTCGACAGCTAACGGCGGAGCTTGGTGGCTTGCAGTGCTTGAGCTGAAGCATCCGTCGATCGATGCCTGAGGTACGTGAGGCTGAAAGGATCTAAGATGGATCGGGTAACGCGGGTCGTCTAGACTGGAAGAGGAAGGGGCTTCCAGCGGGTACGCCCGGCGGAATTTCCCCAAAGGTCTTGATAAGAGTGGCACGTGGAGATAAAGAAACTATCGATATGCCCCTCATTGGTGGGGGTGCGTTGAGGGCATGAGTGATGTGTTTGCTGAGACGATTGTATGGTCAATGGACTTCTTTGTTCCAATTCTCAAAGAATCCGTATTCTTGATTCATCGATTGAATTCAGCGTGCAGAAAGGGCTACCGACTCTGAATTGACAAGATGCTAGCCTACGCGCTCGACCCATTCACTCTTGCATGCTTTCTACCATCGTTGTTCCTTCTCCACACGCTCATAACTTATCTACGGAATCCGCTCCGCAAGATCCCCGCCGGCCATCCCTTGGCGCCCTTCACATCGCTCTGGATTCACTACATCCGCTGGTGCTCAATCGAGAACGCCACACTCAAAGCTGCACACGACAAACTCGGCCCCATCATCTGCCTAGGCCCCAATGAAATCAGCGTCAACACTGTCAAAGGGGGCATTCGTGATGTCTATGCTGGAGGCTTCGAGAAAGGCGATACCAGGGGAGGCCACAATTGGTACGCATTCTTCGCAAACTACGGCGGCGTAGACAACATGTTCTCCATCGGGGCGAACAAGACGCATGGCCTGAGGAAGCGCATGATGAGCAACATCTACAGCAAGTCAGTCATCACGACATCCCCGGCGTTGCTGGCTCAGACAACGACGATCCTCTACGATCGGTTTCTGCCGTGCCTTGCAAGAATCTGTGCTGCGCCAGAGGCTGGTGTGCTGAACATCTACGCCTTGATGAGCGCGGCAACGATGGACATCGTCACTGGGTATTTATTTGGCTTGAAGGCTGGTTCAAACCTTATCGACAATCCTAGCCGGCTGCACTGGTATCTGGACTTGTACAATTCCCGTCGCTCGTACAACTTCTGGCCGCAAGAATTCCCGAAGTTGACTGCGTCCCTGGAGAAAATTGGGTATAGTCTTGTGCCGAAGTGGGTTGACGATGCCAACAGCGCGATCGAAGAGTGGACGAAGGAGATGTGCGACAGGGCGGGCAAGGTGTTGCAACAAGACGGAATGGCGACTGAGGATACGCCGGTCGTGTACCAGCAGCTCGCGATCGCCATGTCGAAGGAAGCGCGGAAGGCTGGGAGCGAGAGGGCTGACACGAGCCTCGAGCTTGCGAGTGAAGTCCTGGATCATCTGGCAGCGGGTTTCGACACCTCGGGGATCACGCTCACCTACGTTATCCACGAGATCTCCCGCAACCGCATTATCCAAGCACGACTACAAGAGGAGTTGCGAGCCCTCTCGCCACCACTTGTGGCATTCTCGTCGCCCACGCTGCCTGATCCCAAAATCATCGACACACTCCCTCTACTCCACGCCGTGATCTGGGAGACTCTTCGGCTCCACTCCGCGATTCCAGGCCCTCAGCCTCGTGTGACACCTCATCAAGGCTGCCGTCTCGGTCCAGATGACAAAGCCTACTATGTCCCTGGCGGCGTCCGGGTAAGTGCGAGCGCCGGGCTGCTGCACCTCAATGAAGACGTGTACGAAAGAGCTGCCGAGTGGTTACCAGAGCGATGGTTGAACTTGGACAAGATTGACGAGGAAAAGCGCAAGGATATGGAGTCCAGGTGGTTCTGGGCTTTTGGCAGGTTAGTGACTAGCAAGACGCGGCTGCGGGTTGTATACTGACCTGTGATAGCGGCGGACGAATGTGCGTTGGGAGTCATCTAGCGGTATACCGTAAGTATTCATCCCGTCTTCTTGTGATAACCTGCCGGTATTTTCGTAAGCTATGTCTTAGAGACAGGGTAGAGCTGGCTGGCGAAGGTGCCGGCACTTCTCCATACGTCTCAAGGCAGTCTACCCCGGGGCATACTGTTCGGTTACCCCCCAAGACCGGGACTCGTGAAACTCGAGATATCCACTTCCGCTTTTGAGTCCATCACATGCTTCGAAATAACTGACCCCTTGTACAGAGATGAAGTACATCGTCGCGGCTCTCTACTCCAACTACTCGACTGCCATTGTTGACGACACCGACATCCAGCAGATTGACTCCTACACTGCGCCCCCAAAGGGCGATAAGCTCATTATCCAACTGCAGAGCCTGCACGGCTAACTGCAAGGTATCTGAAAGCCGGGTATTCTCAAGTCTGCCAGGTCGCTGCCCCTCATCCGGAGGTGATAGTCGGGCACTAATGCCGAGTAGCACGTGCGTGCAACCACTTGACTTTCATATCTGAAGGGTCTGGGGAGAGTGAGGGGTTCTGGTTGGAGTCCGGTCTCGGGTGGGGCGGTCTAATCAACATGAAGGCGCATATCTGAGGCCTATCGCGGGTGCGAGCCATGGTTCGTACAGCTTAGCTAGCGGTAGTGTGTGGTAACATGACGTGAACTCCACCAACGATGTCTGCGCTGGAGCATGTAAACAAAGAATCAGTCAATTAGCGTGATAATTGCGAGCGTGATAGAGGCTCCCGTTGGCTAGTCTACCGGATCGCGCTGCATGTGCCACTGAGTGCTATGCTGTGCTGTGTTTAGTGACTTTATGATGGAGCAGGACACTGCCTGTCGGATTTCGAACATGTTTCTATGAGATTTTTTGTGAGGAGTAGATGATGGAGGTCTTTTGGAGATGCTATATTCACGGGGAGAACGTTGGCATGCTTTCGGCGAGTCAGAACGGCTGCTCAGTCGACGGCAACGGTGAAGCGTGTAGTGCATGCTGCGAGAGAGTATTGGTGGACTGGCCTGGGTAACCTCATCGCACTGCGCTCCGCTTGGCCTGCATTGGGCCGTCCCACACACGCTGCACAGCAGCGCCCCGCTGCCGTGGTCACCCTTTCTGGCGTCTTGTGTATTCATGGCATGGCTGTAAGGAGTGCGTGCTCGAAGCGATGATCGTTTTGATATCCTCCAAGCCGCTCGTTGGACCTGTCACGCACTGGTCGAGGATTGTTGAAGCTGCATATTATGTGGAGCCCAGTCTGGATCCCCGGTCTGAGGGAATACTCACAGCTGTAGAAAATATAACCGAACGTCGCAAGAAGCCTCTGCAACCGACAACCGCTGGCGTTTCTATCATCGCGGCAGTTCAGTCGAAGCAGACATGGCCCCAAAGAGGAAGCCTTAGCTTCTGCATTGCAGTAGCAAATTCATCAATGAGGTGATTCACGCGGACCCTCGATGGCATCCCCGCTTGGAAGGATAGGCGCTAGGGAGGAGGGGCTAGTAAAGCGATGTTTTGCCGCATTGGCCAGCTTGTTGATGGTACATATTGCTGAAAAGATCTGATTAGCCCTTGTTGAGTGCGGCTAACTTGACGAGATGCGGCCTTTGACCCCCGATAACAAAGCAATCGCGGGGCAAGACTTGGTGCGGGTAGCGGATACGGCGGAGACAGGAGGGCATCCTCAAAGGCCGAAAGAAGTACAATGCCAGAGCCCGTATGCCAGGTTGCTAATTCTCCGACAAGGTGCACGTACGGGACAAGCAGTCGAGCGTCAGACGAAGCTCAGCACGGGCGATCAGCCCTTGAACCCGGGTTGAGCGCATTTTGCCTTTATCAGCGTGCGGGTCAAAGTTTGGTTCACTACTCAGGCCTTTCCAAAGACAGTCATCTGGCGTATTCTTCCATACTTCCATAAACGCAGAATCTGGCTGTACAGCGCGCGAGCGAAGTGGGACCCTGATCCAAGCCATATAGCACGATAGTTGGGATGTGCTCGAAGCACAGGACGGCGCCATTCGAGCGAGAAAGGGAGGAGAGGTCAAATTGATCTCGACGACGGAGAACGATCGCGGATGATGAAATCCCGGGGCAGTCAGGCCATGCCGCTGCCGTTGGTAAGAACTGGTTAGATTGCTGATCAAGCCACATGGAATCGACTTGCCCGCCGAATTGATTGCGCACGATATTAACTGCGAGCAGGCCGCACGAGTTTGTTGTGGAGGTGCTCGAGACGGATGTTGTCATGCATCCTGCGTGCGTGTGGCGGCCTGCTCCAAGCTGATCCAGTGCTGCGGAGGGAAGGCACGGCTCTGCGGCCGTAGCTTCCTAGTCGGGGCGGTGAGCACAGACTCTTCTCTGCGCTGCGCAGCGGGCATGAAGACATGTCAGAGCGGAGCCACCGAAGCGGAATCACACAGGTCGGAGCGGAGGCCGTTTGGAGGAGGTCGGGTCGCCTAGGCTTGCGCTGCTGGTGTCCGCGAGGTCTGGCTGGGCTGTCACCGCTCAGGGCATGGCGGGAGCGAAGGCGGCCGCGGGTGCTGTGAACGGAAAGCGATGTTGATTAAGTCGATATAGGGCCATGTTGGAGCATCATATGCGGCGAGCGGAGGGGCCAACAGCGGCATATGCGGTCATATCTGCAGGTACGGCTGCCGTCCCAAGGGGAGCGCACGAGGAAGAGAGTGCGGGAGGTTGGGGTGCTCAGTGCACAGCGCGTGCTGATGTTGATGTCGAACCCAGGAGAGCAGCGTGCTGTAGCAGTCAGATTGCCGTGGTGCGCCAGAGTGCGAGATGGCCTGCGAGGTTGATTGCAGACCCGGGGCGAGAGAATTGCTAAGACCGGGGCCGGCTATATTGGCGCTGTCAGAGCCAAGGCATGTGGGCAATCAGCGCAGGAGTCGAGTCGTCGACGCAGTAGGCCGTGGGCTGTCACTCGAGCGCTGTTTCGTGGCTAAACGGGCGGCGAATGGTGACGGGCAGGGTGGTGTAACCCATCGTAGAATTTCTCTCATGGGCGCGGGCGGAGCGTAGTGTGTTCCGAGCCATGCATCCCGGTAGCAATCTCGTCCCAGCCACCAGCCACCGCGAAATTCAACGGCGATCTGCTCCCCACTCGAGCACTGCGCACCTCACCGCGTCCTACGACATCATCTTCGGGCCTGCTGTCTGCATTCTGCCGCGAGGCCCGGCCGTCTCCGCCTAGCCTCTTGCCGGCTCAACACCACGCTGCCCATCGCCAGAGCCCAGCCGTCAACCGGGACGGCCAGCGCGCCGCTTCACGCCTGTTGACGATAATTCAGGGTCAGAGCCAGACCAGCACGCTCTACCGGGCGCGTCATGCCTCTTTGCCTAGTCTTCCCCCTGCTGTGTGACGCGAGCATGCAATGGTGATGCAGCACCCCTAGCTGCCAGCGGCTTGTCACTTCACTGCCCCTTCTCCATATGCGGCCTCTCCAAGCAACGCCGCCCTCGGACGGCCTCGAGCAGCCGGCGTGGGTGCGCCATGCGCGTGGACGTGTCCTGTATAACGCTGCCCGTCCGTCAGTGGCTGCAATGTGCGTCTGGGGGCGTGTCCAATGTTTTGTGCCTCGAGGCTACGGGTCAGAGGAACTTGTAACAGGCAGGCCGACGCCAGAGGCTCGTGAGATATTGGGCGCCAACGGGAGTTATATACGGCCTCTCAAGTAAAGTAGTTGCAATGGCTAAATTCCGAGTGCTGTCTGGGTGTTTGCAGGCCCGGGCCTCTGCCACCGCCTGCGCCCGCTGCATGCGATCCGTGACCCCAGTCGAGCCCTGGACGGCGCCCACTGCGCCCATACCACCTGGAGAACCTGGGATTGCCGTTCACTCGACGCACGGCCGAGGGTCCTATACACCACCCATGCCCTGCCGCCGCCGATTCCGCCTACGCAGTAGCCGCTGCCTCTGCCTCTGCCTGCATGGGTCCTCGTTGCTGTGGGAGGTGACAGGCCGGCATCCTTCCTTCGACTCCAGAGGTAGAGGGATCCTTGGCTGATAGTCGTGCTCCACCGCTGCCCTCTTTGGCATATAGAAGTCTCGTCTACATCGATTTCCACCCCTTCCTGGCTTTTCCATTGCACTGCCCGCGTGGCCGCACTTGCTCCTACCCCCGAACGAGCGTCAGCAGGCTGAAGCAGCTCCCTTCGTTGTCCCCATTTCCGGCATTTACCTAGGCGCATACCGTTCTGTTGTTTCCAAGTTCCCACCCCGCGTAACACCACCGGCAGTTTTACCACCCAGCATCAGACCCCATCGGTCAAGACTTCAACATCACTAAGAGACGGGATCATCGAGGCAGCAGCTCACCTCGAACGCCACAGGCTACACCTTGCTGCTGCTGCTGCTGCTGCTGCTGAGCAAAAGGAAAGCGTTCGGCCGCTCCTAGCCAGTCTAGGCAAGTCTCCTCCTGCGAATCGCGTCGTTGTCCAGACGACTCTTGAAACTCGGTAGCGAGCAGGCCTAGCAGTGAATCAAAACCCTTAGGGTCGTCTGTGGCGTCAACTCAGATCGACGCCCGTTGAGCTTCTGACCAGACGCGATCGCGGCGGGATTGGCGTCGAGGTTAGCGGAAGCGGGCCTAGGCCGAGGAAGGCTGCGGAGAGTTCGACCTATAGACCCACAGCGCTCTCTCGAGAACGATATTCCGTTTCCAGTACCGCTGTCGTCGCCTTCGGTCCTCTTTGAGGACTTGACTTGCTCTGTCTACGCCCAGGCTTCGAACTCCCAACCGACGAGCCTTTATATACGTGTCGAGGCATTCTGGAATCTCCATACGGCGTACCCTCTGGCTGGCTCACCCCATCGTACCACCTTCGAGGAGTAGCTGCCTCTCTTTGTCCGCGGACATTCGTACGTTGCCTTCATCCACGGTTCGCGGAGCAAGTGCTACGAGATTGGATTGAAAGAGAATCTACGACGCTACACTGCATACAAGAAAGAGCTGGAATAGACTGGAATCGGTTCTCGCAGAGTGTGTCAACAAGGTTCGAAGGGCCACTATCTCCGCTCACATACCTGCATGCCAATAAGAAGTAGGACGATTCGAATCGCATTCCCCAGGAAAGTTCGCACGCCTTGGCCTACGCAATAAACTTCGCATGAGGAACCACTGGACACGTATCCCCGCCCGCTAAACACGGTTGACCTCGCAGGCTACCACCGTGGTGAAGCGAATGACGCCGAAGCATTGCTAATGGGCCCTCGGACTGCGGCTGCTCCCTCTTCGTTTCTTCCCGACCGTTGGGCCCCCGCTATACCAACCGTGCGGAGAAGTTGTGATAGGCCACCCAGACACGCTTCGTTATCTGGCGACTCTTTTGTTCTCGCTTCCAAACTATCTCAGTCTCAATATTGCTCTCTTGTGGGGCGTCCGTTCGCTTTTTCTGGAGGGGGATTTTTTTCGTTGCTCGGTCATTGTGCGCATTTTTTGGCTAGGCCGGAACATTTGCACGGACACAGTACGGTCAGTTCCTTAAATTTCCATGAGTCCTTTGGTGCTCACCCAGCCCACCAAACCACTCACCCTCTCACACCAAACTCACCCCAGAAAGATGAACCACACTCCCCTCAAGGCGGAACCACGGACATTCTTTGGAGAGAGCTCGCTGCCGCAACCTCTCCAAACTGTGCATCAACCTCACCCTTTGTCGGCAATCCAACACCCGCATACCATGTACCGCCTTGGAGCCCAGCCGCATCTGGGCCGTTCGAACATGCCAAACATGCAGGACCCGATGCCCTTCCGCCCGGGCGACATCCATCTAACCCTTCGCCAGAGCCCGGTGGAGGCTCTCGTAACCACTGAAGGCAAGGAGAAGACGCGCAAGCCCGTTGACCCCCCGCCGATTATTCAACTCGAAATCTCGAACAACCCTCAACCACACTTCCTGCAGAGCCCGAACCTATTCATGTGCGCAAGCCTCTACGTGGCCGACGAGAAACCCGGCGAAGACCCCAACGTAAGCAAGCTTCTGGCCGGCTCCCTAGCCTCCTCTCTGCACCGTCTCAAGGATATCGACAACAAGGATGGCGCCTACTTCGTCTTCGGTGACATTTCGATCAAGGCAACGGGCAAGTACCGCCTTCTGTTCAGTCTATTCGAGCTTCGCAAGGCCGAAGGACAGGCCGCATTCCTCAGCTCCATCCCGACCCCACCATTCGTTGTGTGCGCACAGAAAGACTTCTCCGGCATGGCCGAATCGACATATCTATCAAGGGCCTTCTGCGACCAAGGTGTCCGACTCCGCTTGCGCAAGGAACCCAGGAGCACACATGGCAAGCGCGCGAGAGCTCTGGATGACACGCCACCGGCAGGTGACAGTCCCGTCTTGACTCACGGGACGCAGTATCCCTCCGCCAACACCCACGGGTCGCAATACACGTCCAACGGCGCTCATGACTCTCAGTTCTCCTCGTCGACCGTCACCCCTGGAACGCAGTACCCTTCGTCGGCAGTTACTCCGGGAACGCAATACTCAACCGCGGCGCACCCGTCCTCGTACCCTTCGTCTTCGATGACGCCTCGAACCAGCTACTCGGCGAGCATGGCCCCCGCGGCCCCATACTACTCTGATCCCGACATGTATGCGCCATCTGCCAAGCGGATGCGTTATGACACTCTGGGCTCGGACAGTGCATACGGTCCGTACCCCAACCTCGCTGTGGGCATGATGAGTTCGGGCCTCCCCATGCCCGACCCAAGTCAGTCGTGGATCGACCCTAGGATCGACCCTGCTACCTATGGACAGGCGCGCTACACATAGGATGGTAGCACATTGGATCATGGTACACCGGACGGCGCGTAGGACCTATAAAGGGCATGGCTGGAGTTTCGCTTATCGGAAAAGGAGTTCGTCGTTTGGGTCATGGGGCAAAGGCGGAACGCATCTTTCACGTCACGTATGTACTCTAGATTCATCATTGGGATGGTCTCTGCTGGATTCATTACTTGGATCACACTCTTAGGGAGGTTGCCGGGCGGCATCGGGCTCTCATGGGATTCTTAATGTGATCGTTCTCGGATTCTTCATGTCTTTCGCCTCTGGCTGTGTACGATAAATAAAAATTCTTTGTTCTCCATCCGCTCCCATCGCATCGTAAGACAAACTCTACGTACAGCTAGCTTGCTCGGATTCCCATCGAGAGACCCAGGCTAGGGTCTTGAGCTCGCTAAGGTATGCTTCGTTGACCACAACATCTGCTTCTTTGAGGATAGCAGTGTAACGAGAACGTAAATAGTCTTCTTGAAAGAATCCCTTGGTTTGAGGCTCACAAGATGTATGAGAAGAAGGAAAAAAGTTCCACAAGATGATACTATGAGTCATTTCCTGCAAGAGTTTTATCCTTCACCTATCCTGGTTTGTCCTTGATTCCCCGCAAGTATCGCATGCATGTTCTCTCCTTTTACCGGCTATGGAATCTGACTGAGCCTAATCAGATGTAACGCAAAAAGGAAATCACTTGGTTCCCATGGAAGCCCCCACATTTGCAGCCAAACCCCAGAAAGGCCAAGAAGGCAGCTTCAAGCATAATTCGCCGTTACCGAGGCGTACTTGACATCGTCGACCATCAACCAGAATTCCAGCGCAGACTGCACAGATATTTCGACTTTGAAGTCCAGTGAATAGTAGGTCCTCCCTTCGGGACTGCGTAGCTTTCTAAACTGACGGGTCGGCACTGAGTTCAGGTCAACGACCAGTTCGGCCACCTCATACACAGCCTGACATTGTCAATGTTTGAATATAATATTGGGTCCGAGGACAGTACCTTGTCAGTTGATCTTCGAGGGGCGCGATCCGCGTCCGAAGCCAGCAGCGGTATTCGGCAAGTTCGGTTTTCGTTCTCCCACCAGAACTGGTAGTATTCGATATCACCATGCACAGACTGAGTCTTCGTGGGCAGATTTTGACCCTTGGAGATCATTACGTCCAGCTGATTGTTCGTGCGCTTTATACCGGTGAACGCACAAATATAGGCGTCTTCTTCGCGATGTTTTGCCGATTGGAAGACTCGGCTTGATGGGCTGCCATAGTGCCGACGACATTTTCGGGTCTTGACTGGAGTCCAGTTGTCTCCCTCCAGACCCTTTGCCGTAGCACCACGAACGATGGCCGACCATCTGAACTCCGGTCAGTCGATGTCTTTTCCAGAAGAAAAGTGGTGCTTACGCGAACGTCGGTTTAATCACTTTGATGTTCAGATCTTCAGCCATCAAGTTGATCTGATTAAACATATAGGGCGATTCAGCGAATCCGCCAACCATGAAGATATACTATAGATAATGTCAGTGGTAAATCTCTGTAATGAAGAGTGCTCTGGGAGCTAGACCTTGATGGGGACTTTGATCTTAGCCTTAGATTTGCGCTTCGCGACTTGAAGTTGCTGTCGCAGTAAGTCTTGGGTTTTACGAAGGGAAAAGGCGAACATCTCGGTCATGTCAAGTCTATTTCCAACTTGTGATTAGCTGATGGCTAATGCAGATACGAAACTTGGAGGACAAGCTTACGCAGTGACCCGAATCTCCCCGTCACACATTCCGCGATCCTCATCGTCGATGGCGCCCAAAGGCGAAGGCAAGCGCAGGTAGTACTCCTCCACGCCGGAGAAACCGCACTTGGCTGTCAAAGTGAACTCCTGGAGCATCTTACCCAACTTTGCTGGCAAAGATGTCCGAGACAATTCCGATGCACGGCAGCCTGCAATCTTGATGAAGTCACCCACACCCAATTTGGTTTCGAGCCAAGTCAGGTATGCTCGGTCGACGAAACTTCCGCCGCATTGGTCGCCCGTGCCGATTGTAGCCTCTTCCAAAATCGTCGGTTTGACGCCGGCAACGCGATAGGCGACAAGATCTACCGTTCCTCCGCCCATATCGCAAACAATGAACCCATCCCCCTTCACTAGTTGGTCGTCGCGAATACTTCCCTGGAGGGACTTGATTGTATATATAGCAGCGGCTTCTGGTTCAGTGACGGTGATGGTTCGCTTCAACTGGCGCATATCGATCGCGTTGAAGCCAGCCTTTGACACAGCCTGCAGTGTACGATCTTTCGCTGGATCGGACCACACCGCTGGCACGGTCACCACCAGGGTCATAGGAAGCGTGCGCCATAGGCCTTCGCCGTACTGCTTGTCTAGGACCTTCACCAAGTGCTTCCTCACTTCTGCAAGATAATCGGCGATGATATCAACAGGTTTCTTGTCGTTGTCAATGCCCGAGCCGCCAGCTTTCGAGATCTCGTCACGGATCTTAGCCGCTTCGCCTCCCTTAGGAGTATCAAGCTCGAGCTTTGTCCACATGTGGCGGCGCATGTTTGGCGGAATCAGTGCGCCCCACAGTGGCCCTTCCAATTCTGGAGGATAAGCAATTTCGCTGGCGACCTTCTCTTTTGTGCCGAACATATGATGCGCAGATGACCAGTCGTGTACGATCTGGATGGAGTGGGCGATCTTGTCCATATCGGTATCGCTAGATACTTCGCAGTAGGATACGCCTGCAGCATGCGTCAGTCTTTGGACTTGCATACGATGAGTTCATTAACTTACCGCTGTACGTGGTGCCATAATCTAGGCCTGTAGGAAATGTCAGTATGTGAAACGAGAGCCCTGAGCATCCAAGGTCACTGACCGACCACTATACGGTTTTTGGACATGATTCTCCCAGAAAACTGGCAGCAAGCCAAGTATCTCGGAAAGTTGACCTCAGCCGGATGTAGCGGACTGAATCTTTTACAGATGATGTCGAGCAAGAAAGCAAAGGGCTCTAGTAAGAAGTTGGTGGTGTGGGGAAGGTCAAAGGGCCCTCGAAAATCCAGCGAGCGGAAGGGTAGAGCCGAAGTGAGATGCAAATGAGGTGAAGGTGAAGGAATACGTATTCAACCCCGAATTCTTTCACCTTGCTGAGCCGCGGACACTGGCACGTCGGCCCAAACCTCAGAACCCCTCACCTTCACTCTCACCTTGTGACTCAGGTGACCGCCACACTTTACGATCCAAACCCACTGCCCCAAATACCTGTTCGCCCACGGCTACCCCGTTCTCGCCGTTCGCTTCCATGGACGCCGACCTCAATGTTTCCGAGAATCAAGAACTACGTAAGTTCGGCCTCGACTCTATTGTCAAATAATCTAACCAGTGCAGATGCCGAGCTTGGGAGGTCCGAAGATGCTTCCATCCTCGGAAATCCCTCCCACAGAAAGACACACCGACGAGAGCCCAGATCCATTGCCTGCGGTACACGCGCAAAGTCAACAAGAAGACGGCGCTACGGAAGAGCCGGAAGGTGTACATAAAATGTGGGGCGGCAATGAAGACATGTACCAATTCGGATATAGCACTCAGACCAGAAGGTTGCCGGGCTTCAGGGCACTCTCTTCACGACATGAAGAAGGATGCACCACTTCTGTCGGAGCTGACGATCCGTTGGAAGCGAACCAAAATAGCCGACAATCGTTCAAAAGGAAGCCGGGGTTCCGAGAACTGAGAGACGACAATAAACGCCTGCAGCAGGAGAATGACGAACTCGTTCGGCGCAGGGTAGACCTGGGGAATGAGAACATGAATCTGCGACAAGAGGTACGCGCACTGAGGAATGATGAACTTGCCAAGTTGGACCTAGCGAACAAGAATCTGAGACTACAACAAGAGATACGGCAGTTGAAGAGAGAGAAGAAAGAATTGGACGTCTATCGTATCATGTATGACGGTATCGCAAAGAGATATCTCCAACCGTACGCCGCAACGCTAGGCATCGAATATGACACCCATTCTTGGGCGGCTTTAGACAAAGTCGCCGGGCCACTGCTCCAGAATGCTCGAGATGCACATTCGCTTCGTGCCCAGTTGGACAGAGTCCAGAAAGAGCTGCTTGCCAAGGTCGACAGACTGCAGCCCTTATCGGATGAACATTTCGCCCAGTCTTTCCGAACTATTGCCAGCTCCATCAAGTCGTTAAGTCGCTCTACCAAGATTTCTGGGGACGCCGACCCACATGGTGGAGCTATAGGGGCCTCACTCGTAGTTTTCGGCCTCTATGAGACCATGTGGGCTACCCGATCTCGACAGAAATCCGCGATCGAAGCATACATATGGTCCCTACTCATTGATCAAGTCTTCCGCGACCCATTCTTAATTTTTGGAGAGGAATTCCAGAGTGTTTCCGAGAACTGGGTGGAACTATTCGGCACATGTGAGCCTTGGAAAGAGCCATCTGGACCAGCGGAGAAATGGAGATGCTTGTCGATCGAACGACTGGTCCAGATGGTGGGATCTGAGGAGATCATCACAAAGGGCTCTGACGATGGCAACCAAACGGCACTTGGCCGAAGTATTCTCGAGGCGCGTAACGGACTTGCTCGTGCCATCGAGCACCCTCTTCGAAGCCTCCATGATTCTGATCGGTATACCCCTCAGGTTGAAGCTCTCGTCAACAAAGCGTTCACATTCGCATTGCAGATGTCTACGCAGCGATGCCGACTACGAGTGTGGGATCCCAATATCGGATATCCGTACGATCAGAGCCAGACTATGAATGTGGTCAGCGTTCCTGAGACTGAGGAAATCGAGACAGGAGTATTGGCCTTCGGCGTGAGCCCTGGCCTAGAAAAATGGGGCGATGCTCACGGAGAGCACTTGGATCAGTGTCTTACCCTCGTGCCTGCACTGTCGTACATTGGGCCATACATCAAGCAAGAGAACGGCATCGCAAGCGAAAGGGGTTCCCCAGAACTCTAGTGCAAACTCAGCAACAGTCGTTTTTGCTTCGAGTGGTGTATCGATGGGCAAAGTACGGCCTTTAGTCAATCGAGTGAGGTGGATTGCCTCGCTGGGATATAAAAATGAGGGGAAGTTTGATCTCTCACGAGGCTTATGCGGTTCAGACAGTTCCCTTCTCCTTGCAACTTGCCTCACACTTTGGATTGCTTCGGGCTCGCAGTGATCTCAATGCAAGGAGGTTCAGTATTCCCGGGATTGCATCTTCCGATCAGGAGGTATATGACACTGCTCCTTTCATGACCCCTTCTCAGTCCCAGTGAACAGAGCAGGCTGTAGTTAGATTTGCTTTAGCTTCCTGCCCAAAATCACAAGTAATTAGTCGTGTACGTATCCAGAACTTTACATCGGTGCACAATGGAGAAAAGAGGGCACCAAGATGCATGAGGCGAGTAATGACATGGGAACATAACAACGCATGACCGATGCGCAGGCGACTATGACATCCTGGAGTCAGGATGATCGTGTAGCGGCAAGTTGGTTCTCCATGCATCCAATAAGGATATTGGGGCGATACAAGGTATGCGGCGGTACGCACGCAGATTGCCGTCTGTCCTTCTATAAAGCGTCAGTTATAGAATTGAAACTTATGCTACGCACGATCTGCCTACTTCTTCGACATGCTCTCAATAGTCCACCACCCATCCTCTCCAGCCTCTTAGTAATCCTTTTCATCCGCCGACTCTGAACGATTAGCACACTCAAGCGGCAGAGTGTCAAGCTACCTCTGAATCTACACACAGAGTTTCATCGTCTTGGCAGGAAAAACAGGAAGGAAGGCGCTCTCTTCCAGTGTCGCTGCGCCGACATTGTCATTATCCGCTGAAGATACCAGTGCATCTCCAGAAGCTCGGAATCTGGGAGATGTTTGTTGACCGGGTCATCGGTCGTCATGATGAATTTGCCGCTGGTGACAATGGGCAGCTCGCCGGCATCCTTGGAATGCATGCGCTGATACCGATTCCCAAAATCTTTCCGGTTGCGAAAGGGCAGCGGCTCCTCCAACAATGCCACCTCAGACCGAGGATCTCGCTCCTTCTATGAGAGCCAGCGGAATTCAATCTCCCAGATGGTCAAGCTGGGAGTTACCCTCGGTGGTGCGAACGGGTCGTAGTGCAAAGACGCCTTGACGGTAAAGGTAGCGCAGCGTTGGGCATAGACAGATCATGTTCTTCAAGACTTCGATCTTCTGCACACCGCCAGGAAAGAGATTCGCATGGCAGGCCTCGACCTTCTCCTTATCCTAGAAGAGGCCCAGTACCCACCAGGAGCTTTTCAATCGCTCCGGATCTTTTCCTTCGAAGGCTCTGAACGAGTAGATGTAACATACGTCAATCTAGTCCATGGTGGAGATGAGGCATCTGTTGTTAGCTCTTTCCTCGCAGAGCCGTGAGGTTCCCATGTCGGGTATTGGGCCGTTTGTCTCTGCCCACGGATCTTCTGTCGCGTTGTTTCGAGAGGAACAGGACATTTTTGGCTAGGCGGTCGAGCGTCCACTCGGGGTCTCCTTTCGCAACTGACGAGACAGTGTTCGTGGTCGGGCATTTGACTGCTACGAGGTCGCCGACCTGGAAAAATGTCCAGGCGAGAGGAGACATGGTGTCCGCGGGTAACTGGGATGCTGCGTCTTCGGGGGCTTGCTGGCGTCGAGCCGGGCGTTCGGTATAATTCTCGATGTTGGATTGAGTGCAGTCGATCTACTTTGCTGCGCACATGGTAACGGTCGCTTAGTAGTTTAAAGCACTGCAATATGATCGTACTTGGGTATCGAAGAGTTGTGAGTTAGGTGGAGAGAATCAGGAAGGAGATAAGAAGAAGTATACAAAATCGCTGCAAATAGTAGGTAAAACCAGTTCCCACTCCTGACCATGGTGCTTGTCAAGCAGCAATCAAGTTAGTGGAAGGAAAATCGATATGATATGCTTCTCGACAGCAAGCTAATACCCTCATAATGAAAATTACTCATTGGACAAATATGAAGATAAAGCGCAGAACGGAATTTGCACTCAAGGTCGTATTTAGAGGGAAGGTCGCGGTTTCTCACGCTCTAAGCTGCCCTTGTCCCTCGTTTTGACACCATACGCGAACTAGTGCGCATTTTTCCTAGACGACCACAAACAGCAGCTCGAAGGGCATATTCGAAGGAAGCTTAGTACTCGACAAGCATCGTCGCATGGGTCAGCGCGTGAATTTCAAAGATGCGCGCAAGCTGAACGTCCCGGGAATGAAGGACATATGTCGAAGGTGTTGTACACGACAAATCGCTTGGTGGGGAGCAGGGAGCCTACGACAGTGTCCATCGCACCTGCCTGGAGGACAGGGTAAGGACACTAACCAGTTCTGTATTAGCGTCTTCCAGCGGACCATCTGTCCTTCCGCACCCTTCGCGAAACAACCAGCGAAGCTCACCAGGAGCAACATCCACATCTCCAACCATGGAGCGATTACTCCGATTACTGAATTGCCTACTTTTGGCGATCATTCCCCTCACTGCGGCGCTGAAATTCGACCTACACGCCGTTCAGCCCAACGATGCAGCGAAGTATGAGCGATGCATTCGAAATTTCGTCGCGAAGGAACAGTTGGTCGTTGTGACGGCCATATTGGATGGCTATAGAGGAGATGGGCAATCGGTCAATATGCACGTATGTGACAATCCAGAGAAACATGGAGGGGAAGAAGCGAGAGCTGGGTTCGCTGACAGGTGGTGCCATGCAGATTCGCGATGCGATGGGCAACGATTACCACCGACCGAAGGACGTATACGGCGAGAACAGATACGCGTTTACTTCGCATGCGGACTCTGCCTTTGATGTTTGCTTCGAGAACACTCTGACTGGCGGTACGTCCACGTCACAGCTCCCTCACCCTTCTCCTCAGCCCCACACGATACTAAGATTTTGTAGCTGTGAAAAGCACCCTCAATCCCACTCGACACGTCGAACTCGACATCGATATTGGCGCCGACGCCAAGGACTGGTCCGCCATCCAGGCTGGCGAGAAGCTGAAGCCCGTCGAAGCCGAACTGCGACGCATAGAAGAAGTCGTGGGCGAGATCGTCGCTGAGATGGACTACCTGAGGGGCCGGGAGCAAAAGCTGAGAGATACGAACGAGAGCACGAACGAGCGTGTCAAGTGGTTTGCATTTGGAACAATGGGTATGCTGGTTGGTTTGGGCGCGTGGCAGGTTGTCTACCTCAGGGCCTACTTCAGGTCGAAGCACTTGATCTAGATACGGCCACGGGCGACTTCTACCGAAGACACAAGACAACTGGGCGGAAAGGGCATCGGAGCCTGGAAGGCAGTGCTGGGGAAGAGTGTAAGAACAGCTCCGCAGGAGCATGTATGACAGTGACGGAGACGGCAACAGGGCGAATATTCATTGCATACTTCTTGACGCGGAGCGCGGGATGGCGTTGGTAGGATCAATATCCAGTTCGGGCACAATACAACTCAAAAGTCTCAATTGGCCTTGTTCCTGTACTGACAACATCACAGCCTGCTAGGAAGGAAGGCACGCCCGGTGCGTTACTCCTTCGCTTCCTGGGCTTCAGTCTCTCATACCTACTCCCCCGAACACCGACCATCACATACCATCACCATCTATCCCACACATATCCCCAACATATTCCATCACCACCTCACTCTNNNTGNGGGGGGGGGGGGGGGGGGGGCGGGGGGGGGGGGGGGGGGGGGGGGTGGGGGGGGGGCGGGGGGGGGGGGGGGGGGGGGGGGGG